>JAOBRD020536289.1:0-16756 GCA_027575215.2 Hydrozoanthus sils | reverse complement strand
TCTCTACCAACGCACCTGCTCAAACAGCCACCTTCCAATTCCTATACCCCAACACACTTGCTCAAACAGCCACCTTCTAATTCCTCTCCCCCAATGCACCTGCTTAAATAGCCACCTTCTAATTCCTCTTCCCCAATGCACCTGCTTAAATAGCCACCTTCTAATTCCTCTTCCCCAATGCCCCTACTCAAACAACTACCTTCCAATTCCTCTACCCCAAAGCCCCTGCTCAAACAGCCACCTTCCAATTCCTCTCCCCTCACGCATCTGTTCAAACAGCCATCTTCCAATTCCTCTCCCCAAATGCACCTGCTCAAACAGCCATCTTCCAATACCTCTCCCCCAATGCATCTGCTCAAACAGCCACCTTTCCAATTCCTCTTCCCCAATGTCCTTACACAAACAACCACCTTCCAATTCCTCTTCCCCAATTCCCCTACTCAAAAGAACACCTTCCCCTGCCTCTTCCCAAACCTTTTCCATTAGATTTTCAAACTAACTTTAGGGTAGAAGGAAAAAGACTATGTAAGCAGAATACAAACAGAAGATTTGAAAACAAATTGACAATACCTCCTGTCTTAGTTCTTTGGCAAGCTTAGTCCCTTCAGTGACAAAATCTCTGTACTCGACCTCCTGGGGATCGACTGTAGCAAGGGTAACCAACCATTCTTTCTCAACAAGACCTATGAACCCAATCTTAAATGACAATGCAGCAGGTCAGTGGAAGTATCTTTACAACTGAGTGTGAGTTAACTTTGGGTGATAACTTTAAAATATCTGAGATCTTTGGTTATGCATATACGGAGGTTTCATTTGTAAACTGTTTAATATATGAGTTAACCATAGCTTGGTTGGCAACACCTTCAACAAAAATTTGCTTAAGCCAAATGAAGCATTCAGTTCTAAATAAAGATCAAGGGCATATTGTAAATGTTGGAATTATTTAATTTCCTAAGGCAAAAAGGGGTGATAATTCGAAGGGGGGCGCTTATTTCGTTTATCAATTTTTGGCCTTGAATGACACTATCTTTATTTCTAATTAAACCAAACTTTAACTTATAAAAATTCAATCTACTAGTTTTAATCTTGATAATGATAAAAAAAATTTTCAAATGTAGATTAAAGTTAAATTTTAAAAACTGTTAACTTACAACAGAAAAGCTGTTTACAAAGATCACTGCAAAACATTAATTTTTGTATTGGCATATTCATTTTTTGTAAACTAACAGTTAAGCAGTCCAGGATTGCAGTTGGGTTTTGAATGTGAGGTACATATGGATCAACTGCAATTAACCAATAATTCGTATAAACTACCAACCTTTAACCCATCCCATTCGATAATTCTCTTCACTTCACCTTCTGCCAACTGCTCCTTTGTCACAAGGTCAAACACATTGCTTAGCAGCCAAGGGAAGTTGGTTGCATTCTTAAACTCAATTAATTCATCCACTCCAAAGTCTATTCATTGATAAAGTTGGCAAACAAAGCATTATTACAACAATATCAAACACAAACAGAAAAGACACTTCAAGTTTTTCTGCAAAAATACAATGCAAACTAAGGCAGGCCTGGCTCTGATATTGGTCTTACCGTAATTAGTCATGGCCAGACCAACTGTTGAACATAGTTGCATAATTTCTTTTTATATTTGAAAAAGAAGTTTTTATAAACTTTTTAACATCAAATGTATATAGAACAAAAAGATGGCATCTTCTAGTTGTAAAAAGGAAAATATAGATAGTGACAAATTGCAACTGCTACTGAAAGTAACTGAAGCTTCCACCTTAAGTGTTGGTTTTTATTTTTCAGTTAATTCTCTCTAAAAATGACCAAATTATGTGCATATTTTTAGAGAAACTAAATTTAATTTTTCTGGTGAAGCATTCCCCTGAATCCCCCTAGGTTTAACTTGTGCCTTCAGCACTTCAATACATTGGCCATATTCATAACTCTCATGTGAGCATTTTGCTGGGCCTGCAAGGTATAACTAACTCAACGTGCTAGGTTCTCATTAGTAACAGATGTTAATAAGTAACTAGAGTATCTGTCATTAACTATACCAGTCCTGCATGTGAAGCTGGTTGAACTGAAGAACTATGGTGACCATCGATCTCAAGTACAAAATTGATGCACATATTTTTCCAAGAAAAATAAACAATAACAACTTTAAAGTCTATTAAAAATCGTAGAAGTACGTTCTCAGATGTAGTGTATTTTGCTGTAGTTTTGAGAAAACCTAAGCACTCTAGCTGATTATTAGCATTAACACATTATTAGCCAGTTTCTGTTCCCTCATCACTCCCTTGGACGACGCCATTTTGTTTTTGGCTTTTAAAATCAATAAAAAAATTCCCCCATTGCCAAACAGACTGTCAAATGCAAGCAATGTACAAGCACCTTCCTTTTTACCTAGACGCCTAAGATTTTCAGGATCGTCACCCACAGGCTCCTTAGCCTGAAAGTTAATTTTCAATCCTGAGAATGCTAACTAAATTTCCATTTAAATTCATTATCATTCATTGTTCATTACATCTATACATAGTTACCAAAATCATGGTTTCCATAAACAGCAATGTTGACATCCATTGCATTCAGCACTGGAATCATCTGTTTCCCCCTGGTTACACTGCTCACTGAATTGAATGTCAAATCAAACTTGCTTAGCAACTGATGATAGACAATTGAGAATTGGGAATACTCCTTCTATTGGTAAAGTAGGGGTGCTTTATTTTTTTTCATTTATTTTTCATGGATCTTGGTAGTTTGGTATTTTTAGGGGCTTTCAGAGGAAAACCTACATTTAGAAAAACAGCATTTTCATTTATTTATTCATTTTATTATTCATTACGTTTTCAGTGGATCATAACTGCATGAGAGAGACATAAGACACAAGATCACCTCCATGCAGTTTAACTAAATTTGAAGATGTGTAGACATGTTTAGGCAGTGAAAGGTGGAACTGAGCGAGAGTTTTTTTTAGAGGGGCAAAAACAAACCAAAATATTTTTTTGCAGTTTGTTCTGCCTTTATCAAAATCAATATTATGATCTGTATTTTTTGAGAATGAAAATTTCCACATCTTAGTATTTTTTAGGGTATTTTTCACAATTCCTGACTTGTATCTCTTTCCTTTTAACCCCAAAGTAACTTTCCCCCCAGGAATTGATACATTCCAAATTAAAGGTACTTCACTATTCCAATTTGCAACAATATGAAACAAAGCTAGTTCTAAAACATTAATATCATAAGATTAAATGGGATGGAAATTAATTTTCAAACTCACAACTGTGGCTCCTAATGGAATCAGTGAAAGGTTTTTATTCGATGAAAGTATTTCTATTTTAACCAACCATTTCCATTTGCATTGGTACATGCAACATAATAATTACTAGCTTTAATATCAACTTTCATTTAATTTGATCCTAAAGTAGCTATATTTGTAAGTTATACAAATACTTGCCAGCGTACTACACAGAGCCACAGTTTTTAATTTTTAAACTCTAGTTTTTGCCAATTTTTTAACCTCAGTGATTAATGATTAACACTAACAGCTATTTCATCATTCGGTGTTATATAATAGTTTATTTAATAATAACCCATAATCAATGCGGAATATACTGTAATGTAAAGTTTTGAAAAAACTTCGAATGAAAGTTATGCACACACTGAAGTCCATTAATGGTAACACATAAATTATTAAAACCATCGAAAATTTCCTGTTTTTGACTTTTGGTCGTGTTAAAACAAACAATCTTCTTCATATAAACTACAGCCCGTTCTTCGTATACTGTCATGTTACTTTTGTGACCTCCCAATCTGCGCGTGCTGACTTTGCTCTCAATCAGTTGCGAAAGATCTAAAGCAATGACTGTAATTTGTAAACAAAACGACCAGAAAGCTTACAAAAAGAGTTCGGAATTGCTATACATCTCAATCAAAGAGCCTGTGAACTGTGAAGCGTATATTAGATACCAATTTTTATATGAAAGATTTTTAAAAAATTCGATTCTACGCGCGCGCGATCATAAGCATGCATATATACACAATTTAAAAAGCTTCGAGCCGGTTTTCGCACACGATATAAACATAACTTAAGTTACTTACTCAGTGATGGGTTCAGTGCATCTCCACTGAAAACCGTCAGAGGATTAAGATGTTTTAAGTTTGCCATTTGTGTTGCAAATCTCGCTGCTCCTCCAACAGGTTCTCGATCCCTTGGTTCAATATTATAAACATCATTAAAGTGAATAATTGTGAGATTTTTCGTCCTTTTTGATTCTGTAGAATCATCAGCTACTCCAACAGGACTACTCCTTGACTCGCACATCGTGCCATTTTGAATGCCAGTGCTATCTGAAAGAACTGCAGCTTTCCCATTTTCCATCTTGCTAGTTTCGTGGCGCGCAGTTCTGCACTCTTTAAACTCGACATTTTTGCTTTGTCCACATCCCATATTCTGTGTCGGAATGGTTTAGATCATATTTTGGAGAGCGAGAGTCTCATACTTGTTTCAAGCTGTACTGTAAAGGAATTGGTTGCTCTTCTCCAGCCGGCTCTCTTTGTAAACATTGTCGTCGCCATTGTCAATTTGCTCACACTGGCCTGGAACGAACCGAACTTGAATCCAAATGTGTTTCCATGACAACGCAGGTACCAGTTGTTAAACCGACGAAAAGAAAACAAATACATTTTTAGTTGATAGATCTCGAAGAAAGCTGTAAGTATAAGATTAATTTCGCCACTTCCAACTTCCTCTGACGGGTGGCCGAAATATTAAGCATGCAAAGTGACCCGAGTCGACATGACAGGGTCGGTAGACAGTAAAAGAATAAATAAACGAATAAATACAAAATAAATGGCACGATATGCGAATCAAGGACCAGTCTTGTTGGAGTAGCTGATGGTTCTACAGAATCAAAAAGGACAAAAAAATCATCATGATAAACGTAAAAACCAAATTACTCTGGTTAAAGACTTATTAAAAACTATGTTCTAAATTATCCTGACGTTCGAGCCGCTCCGCGGTCTTCGTCACTGACATCAGCTCAGGGGAAGTGATAAAATGTTTTTCAAAATAATAATAAAAGAAAAAATTGCTAGTCCCAGTTGTTCCTTAAAAGTCAAGTAGACCATTAGTCTCGGCTTAATTCATTTTGTCTACAAACATTGATGTCCCAAGCCTCCAGAATTCGTCTATTACGTGCACGTCAATCCCATTTTTTCTCATTAGTATTAAAATATTTTAATAGTATATCATTTGAATCCTGGTCTGTTTTTGTGCCTGTTCCCGGCTAGAGCAGAAACGTCGGGATAATTTAGAACATACCGAAATCTATCATGATAACCATTTGTTTTTCTCTCTTGCTTTAAAGTGAAAGTTCCTGATTTTAAAAGAAGATGGCTAATGCCAGTAATAGCTGGCATTTGACTCCGGCCGGCACGATTACTCAGTTAGTCAGTATCAGGGAACGCGCAGCATTTTTGGATTGGGGCTGTTTGTTTGTGCATAGTGCAAGCCAACGAGCGGAGTAGACGCAAGACAGGGGACATACTCCAGTGGAAAATCTTGAAATTTAGAGCCTCCAAAAGTGCTGAAGATGCTTCCAATTATGTCAATCATTGGTAAAAAAAAGCACTCCGCCTTTTTCTCAACTTCTCGTTGGTTCTAACGAAACATCAGTGAACTTATCTTGCTCCATAAATGCGGTGCCAAGATTTCCTTTCCTTCCTCGATGCAAATATATTTGCCGCTTTTTTAGCTTTTCTCTTTATCGGAAATGTTTAAAATTGTTTTGCTCTAAAATTTTCGGAAATTTTTGGAAAATTATAGGGGCGGCTAAAGCCCCCTAGCTACTCCGGCTGCGCGGTCCCTGAGTATGCTAACAGGGCGCATATAGTAATCCAAATAATCTAAAACAATTGAGGCTTAAGCTTTCTGGGTAAAGCCAAAACTATGACCTGTTCTTTTAACAAAAAGTGAACATAAATTAACACCAAAATACTGTTAAAAACACCGAGCTCTAATAATAGTATATTGAAAAAAACGAAGTGGCTACTGATGGGCCGGCAGCCGGCCTTGGAATTGATAACACTAAATGGCCGGCACTCGCCTTTTTTCAAGTTATTCAAGAAATCAACAACAATTTTCAATTGAAATTCTTCTATATTCAGGTATATTTATAAGGAGCGCTCCCCCCCCTTCCTTCCCAAGATTCCTGCATGGAATTTAGTGTTTTCCTTTCCTTGGCCGACAGTTTCGTCACGAATTTTTCTAAAAGTGTCGACGCTACTCTATACTGAGGGAAGACAAAAAAGTTGAAATGAAATCATACTGTAGTTAACAAAAGATCTTAGTGATTCTTGATAAATATAGAGGACTTTCAACATGATTATTAAACACTCGCGAGTAGATTTCTTTTAGTCCCGGGGGGAGGGGGGGGAGGGATATTCCCTATATTGGGGTTGTAGGTATGACCGTCATATTTTTTAGGGGTTAAAATTGCGAGTCCGGTATTTTTTAGGGGTTGTAAAAAGAAATCCTGTGTTAAACCAAGAGCCTGGTATTTTTTAGAATTGAAAAACGCCAAGCTATTAGACTGCTTGCAGTCCCTCGTTTTAGCAAACGTGCGTACTGATAAGAAGTTAAGACAAAAGTCCTTTGGTAACGTGCGCCTTTATTCACTGCATATCACGTTCAACGCAACACGAGAGGACTTATTAGTGAGATTTAGCACCACTTATACGTGAGACGGCAAACGTTAATTTACCGTCTGCCGTTTGCCGTATATTCGTCTTGTTTTCTTGGTTTTAGCTTCACGTTGACATGAGCTTCAAGCAAAACACGCCTGCGACTCGAATTAGACTGGAAATTAGTGTCAAATTAAAAGCAATTAAAATCTTATTCTGAAATACCTTTTTTTAATCTATTTCTTTGCTTGAAAAAAGATCAAAAAGTCTCCCTTAAATATCAAACGCAAAACCCTTAGCTTGGCGTACGTAGGGCAAACGTGAAACGGCAGACGCGGGAAAATTTTGCTGACGTGATCACATTTCACGATGCTAAATCTCCCTAATGTCGACCCGCCAGCTACCCAGGGAAAAATTTAAGCTTTCAACTGGTATTTTTAGGGTAATTTTAAAACCGAGAAGTAATTTTTAGGGTGGAAAATATTTAACCCTTGGTTCTTTTTAGGGTATTTTGGGGACTTTTCTGAAGGTCATCCCTAGGCGTTTTGACCCCGGAGTACCCAACCCCGGGCATTTAGTACAGTGTTTTTCAATTCAAGAGTTCCGGACGTTCGTTGAACGCAGTCAATTTCCTCCATTTCTGCAAGATCCTTTCTTACATTGTTCGCGGAATATAAAGCGGGAATAGTTACGTCACGTGTCTCAACAACTGTCAAATCTTCTTGAACCCAGTGTCCCGCCTGGCCGAGTTATCTCGGCTGTATCGAGCTGTATGCTTTTCACACTTACATTTTTTTTATTAAGGACTAGTAAAATTTAGCTCAGGTTCAATGTTATTATTTTTTCGGCCATTTCAGGATCAAAATGTTCTTATATGTTTCCCTTAAAGGTTTTCCGATGGGGTCAACCCACTCCATATGTCGTGATACTACAAGTACTGTAGGGTACCTGACCTGCAGTCTAATGCTTGTTTGTTGCTGTGCATGTTCTTTATATCTATTATTTATTCCTTTTTATAGTTTTTTATTAAAAAAATTCAACCTCAGATTTTTCTTATATTGTTCTTATTTTTTGGGCGATTTCAGCCTCAATGTTCTTATTAAGTTTGTTCTTAATATAAAAAAAGTGTAGATGCATTAAAATTGTCTCGAGGTGGGAAACTCTGCAAGCCGGGATAGTCCGCCTTCAAGTAAACGAAAAGGCAAAATAGGCAATAGAGACGGGAAACCCGGCAAGCCGAGATATTGCCAGGACAAGTCTCTCCATGTAAAGAGGCCCTAAAATAATCCCACAACGAGCCTAAAAAATAGTTGGATTTCAGTGAATTCTTTTGCAAAAATAAACTGATACAAGGCGCCGCGGATTTTCAATTTCTCATGCATCTTTACACATTGCTAAATCGATCGGGTGGCCGTTTTGTTTATTTTGATACCCGGGCAAATGTGCAAAGTGTTTTGGAATGTTTTTCGTGCCTTAGCATCGTGGTTTCATAAGAATTCGTGTCAAACTTTTTTGGTGTTGTTGGGGCAACAAAATTGCGAGAGGCTTTCTTTTATTAAAAGTGAAATAAATTAGAGGTCTGGAAATTGAGTTGCGATGGGAAGTACTTAGAAAATGGCTTTCCAGTCTGCCGCAATCGATCATCGTTGCGTGCGCCACGTGGTCAGTGTTGATCGTCCATGCAGGTAGGCTGAGTTTTGTTGTCGGGGCAAGGGATAAATCGATAAATAGTGTTTGCTTCCGAGGGCAGAGAAAGTATCGTCCAAATACCAGTTCGGGAAAGGAAGGTCGCCTAACAACAAGGAAAAGGATTTCAGCTATAAACTTTAATCAGATCAACGTTCTTCTAGAAAAGAAGTGAGAAGATACTTTAAAGTTGAATTACCAATGACTACTTAGTAGGAAAGAAAAGTTGCATAAAGGTTCGAAAATTTTAATAACCGGCCAGCCAGAAACGTTTAGTTATTAAGGTTTATAAAATAACCCAAATAGTACGCGCGCTGTGATTGGTCAAAAAAGTGTGGTTTATTGTGCCGATAAACCACAGCTAGAAAGCGAAAAACATTAGTTAGTTTCCGTTTTTTGTTTCGAAAAAATGGTCGTCAACAATGACGACTTTCCGATAATTTAATTCGGAAAGCGAAAGAGGCCCTTGGGATCAGTCGGTTAAATTAGAATACTCGAAAAACTGTAAACCTCTCGCCTTCGCGGCTCGCGGGATTTGGAGCTTTTCTCGTGCTCTCCCAACATTCCGCGTGGTTTATTATTCTTGTAACCCATAGAATAGTATTGTTGACGTCTATTGCTTAAATATTTACCTGGAATTCTTATAATTGGGCAAAAGAAATTCGATCTTGGAAATTAGTAATATAAAAACCCATGGCCACGCACTCTACACGATACTTTAACACCAACCAATTTTTTAACTTTAAGAGCAAATGTCTGAAAATTTTGAACTTTGTAAAGCTGTTGCTCCAAAACCGTTCAACTTACATTTTGTTTTTTGTGACCATAACTGCTTACGTTTGCGTTGTTGGAGGGGAGAGGGGGGGGAGGAGTCGAAGCGCTTTCTAGAATAAAACGTAGAGTGAACTGTTTGATTACATTTTGGAGCAATGATACACAAACTTAAATTCCCATACATTTGCTTTTTAAAAATTCAGTTGGCGTTCAAGTATCGTGACAGGAGCATGTTGCCGAGTATAGAAAACCCTGTATTACGCAACTTCCGGTAGGGAAAACCCTTTATTATGCAACCTCCGGTAGGGAAAAACCTTTATCATGCAAACTACGGTACCCTTAGCACATGCCACACATACTAGTCTCAGCTGCAAGGCTCGTTTGGATACGGAAAATATCTAAAAACGACACGACATTCAGCATTCAGCTGCGACCCACTCAAAACATCAACTTAGCTTGTGTAAACACTGCGTACCGTATAAAAAGCTATGATAAACTTGAAGTTCTATAGAGGGGGAGCTTATTTGAAAGGGGGGGGGGGCAAAAGTTTCAACTTCTTCCTAGCTAGCCCCCCACTTCAATCGGTGACGCTCCGTCATCCCCATCTCAAGAAAAAAAGATCTATATCACTGAACTGCCAACAATTATCGATTGCCTTTGTGTACTTTCGTTGGAGGAAGAGATTGAACACTGATTCTTTATTATAGAAATAGATAGAAACACGCGTGAGTTTTTCGTTCACCAAAGAAGTGCTCTCGCTTTTCTATTAGCACTTCTTTCGCGAACAAAAAAATGGATGCGTGTTTCTATCACTGACAGCGCGCGTGCTTGTTTTATGTATTTCTTTATTATAAACAAACAACTAGATATTGAATTTTAAGTGATTTGATTGGTTCCCTACTTACTGTATATTATCTCGTACACGTGCTTTTGACCATACATGGAAAACAGCCGCGAAAATCAAAACGAAATTTTTCTGATACCAACCACGAGCTTCCACCGACTCGAAAAGAACAGAAAAAAAACATATACCTAATGCAGAAGAAAAAAATCGGGTGTGTTCGTATTTGTTATCTGGGAGGCAGAATACTTTTTTGTCTTTTCGGGTCCTTTTCTTTTGAAAAAAATTTATGTAATTTTAAAAACTCTGAGTAATGCACGAAGGTTGAGAAGATCTGGGTACACCATCATATACCATATATGAAGTACCTGCCCGTTTCCTTCGTTTACCGCTGACAAGTTGACAGGGCTATAAAATCGTTCAAATCGTAAGAAACCCATAATTTTCCAAGCATAAATGTCTTATTCTCAAGTGACGAACACATTTTTACCAAACCCCGAGACCCGTTGAGTCTAGTGATCTCTGATCATGTGGATTCAAAAGAGACCAAACCACGCAGGCGTGCATATTTGGATTCATTAATGTGACACCAAAAATAACAAACAATAAAACAAAGAACGCAGGCCAATTTAAGACTCGTGGCCTGCCGGCCTGCGAGTAATAACCCAAATAGTACGCGCGCTGTGATTGGTGAAAAACTGTAAATTTTTGTGTCGGTATAAACCACAGCTAGAAAGCGAAAAATATCTTTTCCGGAAAAAATGACCACCAGTGATGACTTTCGGGAATGTTACTCAAAAGCGAGAGAGAGTGAGACTCAGAAAATGTAGAGCTGCCAAGTATAGCAAAAAGAGATAATAAAGGGGAAAAAAAACTAAAACTGAACTTTGAGAGATGGTTTACAGATATGCAAACTGATCATTTGATGAACAGTTAGAAAGTATCACAGAAACTCAAAATTATGGCAAGCAAAATAAACAAAAATCGGGTAACACAGTGGGCCGTAAGTGTTCTTACGTGTTTTTCGAGACAAAAAAAGTTTTTTATCATTTAAACTACAAAGAAGTCAAATAACTTTCACAAAAAAGCAGTGCCGCTAATTAGCAGTTTCGCGAAGTTCCTTTCCGTGGCACTTTATTGATAACAAGCTCCAGTCAACTTTAGTTTGAACCTCCTATAAATGAAGGCCTTCACTACAACAACTGCAGGTTTCAGCCACCAACGCGACCGTTTCCCTAAAGAACACAGCTGCGTGCACGTGCACATGTACAATGTCTTACAAGTTCATGTCGGCGGATTCTAAATGTGAAAATCTACGCTCACAAGCAATGAACGTGTGACCCAGGAACGATTTCTTGACTCTTCTTTTTACACAAAAAACTTAGTTCAATTTATCGATTGTTTCTCTTGTCGAGATAGTTTTGTACTTTTTTTATTCATTTAATTTGGCCATTCCAATGAATTTTTCGTTCTCCATCCCCCTCGGCCCTCTCGTGAAGGTGGGTCGGTCGGTCGGGCAAGAAAAACACATGAAGGGGTCTGGGTCAGTGCCAATAATGGCCGTGCAAATAGTTTGACCTGATCTGTACGTTACAGAACCCGATTCACCGGTCAATGAAGAGATGAAGCGCCAATACAAAGTGCTTAACCCTGTTTGCCGTACTTGTTCGGAAAAGAGCGCCAAGGCTGTTGTCTCCGCACCGAAAACGGTAACAGCATCCGTCAGAAAATGGAAGAAGTCAACTCTGTCTAAAACTAAACTTTCCTTTTGACAGATTGAAACTGTCAAGCAAGACTGTTAGAAAGTTGCTGTTTATTGGAAGTTACTGTTTTTGAAATTGGGGAGGGGGTAAGGGGAGCTGAGCCCCCATCCCCATGCTTGAAATCTGGGGGTTCTACAGCCCTATCCCCCCCCCCCCTCTCCCCCAACACTTATGGGAACAATTTTTTTCTGATTTTATCATTACCAATAACATATTCTTTTTATTAATTTTCAAGAAAGCTCTTCGTTTTACAACCCAGCCTCCACCTGGAGTTTTCAAGGCAACCTTTTTTCAAGTATTTACAAACTAACTTTATGTACCAGAAAATTTCATCAATTTATTGTCAACATTGTTTAAATCAACAACATCCAGCCTTTAAGAATATACTGTACATTTTTATCTACACCCTTTTACCTAAACTCCCTATAAATCTTTTAAAGTTTTTGGTTTTTAGATTAAAACTGTTGTTGTCTATGAATTTAGAATTTAAATAACCAACTGCGTCTAAGTATACTTTTCAAAATTAAAAATATTTAAAATATAAAATTTCACTGCTGGGGACTGGTAACCTGTGGCATAGCTGCAGTGAGATAAAAAATTGTTTCAAACAATTTTAAGGGAATAATTCATTGGTTAAAGTTATAACAACATGACTATTGTAGCCATATTGTTTTAAGATAAAAAAATCATCTCTGCCTCATTCCTCATGCTACATCATATGCCTTCTGCTACATCAGCATTGCACATTTCATTAGCCAAAAAATGTAACAGGAACAGCAAGAAAAAGTTTTGTTTTTGAAAATTACTATTACTTAAGGGTTCTATTCTCATCTAAAAATAAAAAAAAGATAAGCTTTATAGGGACTTTAATTTCACTGCCTTAAGTTACTTTAACTTGGAGTCTGTTCCCAGTTACCAAAGTTTTATAGACTCTTACTGTGAGTCACTGCACATTATTTTTGTTATGTAATCTCAACTAGCTATTGATCTTGTCTTGATTAAAGCTTGTGCATTGCATAAGACATGACGTGTAGTCATTACTCCCATTTCTTGCCTTTATGGTTCATATTATTTTTATCAATATTGTAACATTCAGCACTAATCTGCTAAGTTTCTATTGGTAAATGGTCTTGATCCAGGAGTAACAGTAGACTGCATGGTGTGATTGCCCAGATTAGTGTACAGTTCCAAGAAGGATAGTCTGTTGTTAGTATTAGTGACTAAATTTTTATTGATACTCAGGCCATGGAGGGAGGGTGGGTTGCGAGAGGCCCCACAGGCAGTGAATCGAAGGTCTGCATTTTTGTTGACCAGTTACTTGGTAAAGCAAAATTGTCCTCTGTTTTTCTAAACTGATTTTGAAGATCAAAAGTTTTATGAAAAAGGGGTGGTTTTTAAGGTTGGTTTTGTCTGCCTGATTTTTCATTTCAGTCTTAAAGTTTCCCAGGAGAGCGTGCCCCTGGTTCCTGCCAAGACTCATAACTTTGATGCATCTCCTTGTTCAATCACACCCTCCTGCAAAATTTCCTGACTACTATACAGGCCTGTTACTGTAAGGCAAACTTAGATGCTGACAAGTGCTGTATAGTAGAAGTGAGAGACACTCATGTCTTTAGCAGCTGTCTTGTTTGTCCTTATCTGAGTTGTCAGACTGTCCCCAAGTTCATATTACAAATGGTATACAGTATAGTCAACAGTTGTTGACATCATTGACATAAAATATATCCATATTGTTTGTTCTCAACTGATTCATCCAGTCAGTACTCACTGTTTAAGTTCACATGCAATTTTGGCAAGTTGTAGAAATTCAGCGGGAAATCAGTATTATACTAAATATTAAAATTATCTCTTTTCCAAAAAAATGTCTTTCCATGAAATTGTTGTCTTTTCAGTTACCTAATAGACAAATCTTTGACTAATAAATAAAATACAAGAGCACAAAACTGCTCTAAAACTCTTTCAAGTCATAAGTTCGATTTTGAAACAGTTGTGATGGGAATCGCATTCATTTCAGTTCTCATGCAAATGAATTCTCCTGTGACAGCCATGAGTGCGAGGCACACCAGATTTAACAACCACCACGCCCAGCTGCTAGGGAAGCCTGCATATATACAGCAACATACAAAGTGGAACAAATGTGCAGTCGCAGCAAAATCTAAGCACTGTGGAAAAAGAACATTACACAACAGGTTGGTCTTCGCACCAAAACATTTATATTCTTTTAACAACCTTCTGTAGATTCAATTATCCTAAATTGGCTGAGTTACACTATCTTGATAACAATTTCAAAATACAATTACAATAAAGAGTTGCTTAAATATTAATTCCCAATAAAACTACCCAGAAGTGTCTGCCTTGACTAACACTTTGAAGAGAAAACCAACTCCAAACCCTATCAAATTGTTATAAACCACCAAACTGACCAAAGCATATCATACAGTATGAAGCTCAGGAAGAAGGAATCAACTGAGGTGTAAAGCCCCCTTGGATAGAGCTTTAAAAAAACTTTTCATATTGCACTGAGGGTTCAATTTCACACCACTGACAAAAACCCACTGATAAATGAACCATTAACCTCTTCCCATGGGGAGGAATGACAATGTAAAAAGCAAGGCATTATTAATATTGACAAAGCAAATAGGATTGAACAGACACTATAAAATTGGCAATCATAAAAAGTGGTTCCTGAAGATGAAATGTGGCACACTGGTTTGGATACAGTAGTCTGGATTTGTCTTCTGTTGGAGATCCTATTTGAATTTTTAGGTTGTAGCTTGTTTCCTCAATGTAAGAATGAGATTAAATTGCACATGTGCCAAATGAATAATAAACAATGTATATTGGATGACTGAGCATTCTTGTCTTTAAGCCTAAATAGAGATTTTGGCTTCTTTGTTTGCCAGTGAGGGGAAAATTTTGTTGTGACTTTACACACCTGAACATCTGAAGCATTTGTGTTTTTAAAAATTCTTTAACATTTTTAACAGTTTTACCATTAATTTAAGTACACTGATCTTACTATAGGTGGATTATGTCAGAATAACAGATAACTTTATGATAATTGCTACAATCATAAAAATTGTCTTAAATAATTATGTAGAAAGAACAAAGCAGAGAATTAGCTACAACAACCAAAATAATAATTAATTTTTTCTATTCAAAAAATGGTGGTGAATTTAATATTCTTTTGCATACAATCAAATTAGCCCTTTAGAATTTCTAACCTTGCTTTGGGTAACATAATCTTTTGATTAAAGCATAACTCATGAACAAGGCTAGAAGGCTAATTTGAATACACACAAAAGAACACTAAAATCACTACCATTTTTGAAAAAGGTGTATTTATAAGTGTTGTTTTAGGGTTCCAAGAATGCCAGTTTCTAATACTTGAGGTTGACTTATGGTACATAATCATGTGACCACAGTGCCAAATCAGCCGAGACAAGTTATTATCAGAAACAACACTGTACCTCAACATTTTTTGTCCCAACCACAAGAAATTTATGTCAAACTTGTCTGGTAAATTCTACCACCGAACACCAATACTTTGAGCAAACAACAAATTGGGAGATTTTACTAATTAATCTTCAGGTATTTTCTTTGTTTGATTAGTTACTATACTTTCACTACCAAATGTCTTCTTTTGTATGACTTATGTAGGGAGAAGTAAGATGTTGATAAGCTGGCTTAGACTGTAAGGATTATCAGTATTCATTAGACAGGGGCATTGTCAGGGGGGCTGGGGTGCCTGTGACCCCCTCCCTGTTTTTTGTAAGCCCTTTTTATCCAAACAATCTACAACAGGTGACAAAAACACCATGACAATATGGGAGCACCCTCTCTTTGACGCAGTATAACCCCCCTTTGAAAAATCCTGGCAACGCTGCTGTTAGGTGACCAATATTAGAGAGCTTTAGCAAGAGGCATCGGTGTTACCAGAGAGGCTGACAGCAGCTCAAATACCAGTAGTTGACATGTATTTGCACATGTCATGCAGTGGTGGTGATCGTCACTGAGGTGAAAAGCATCTTGGCAGCTTATGTGTTGATCACCACAACCACATGACAAGTGCAAGTATGCGTCAACCACTGATATTTGAGTTCCGGTTGGTCTCCATAGCAACACAGATGTCTTGTGCTTAAGCTCTCTATTGACATTTTACCTGTTTTGCTCTTCTCACAATAAGCCAAAGTCCCATGGCCCTAGATAAATGTATATAAATGAGTGTGAAAACATGCAGTGAACTTCATAGTAACAAGTCTAGAACTTGGATTCCCATTTGTAATGGTAAATTCTCCCAACTAGAGCCCATAGTTTTCATGGAACAAGTTTGGGAGAATTTCACTTTTCATCTTCTGTGGCTTGTTTTGTTTGGTCAATTCTCATCTTCTCATTCATTACCAAATGTCTTATTTTGAATGTCACAAGTGGCAAAAACAAAAAATTATTGGGGGACACAGTAAAAATTGTAACAGTTCTTTGTTAAATCTGCTGTTAAATCAAAAACTGCTGTTGTTGGCAAGAAAATTATTGGGAAACCTGGCTTCCACAACCAAATTATTGGGACACCACAGGCTTCTCAAAACTAGCAGGCTGGCGGCCAAATGAGCCGCCTCTTCCGGTGATTTAGATGCCTCTAAAAGTTGCAAAACCACTTCCAACTAGCACAGAAGAAAATCAATCTTTACCAAAAAAGTTCTGTTAGCTTTCACATGTTAAACAAAAAATATCATGGTTCTGTTGAAGAAGTTATTTTTAGTTTATGAAATTGAACACAAATCATAGCACTGTTTATTGCATTTGGTAACTTTGAAGGCACTGTGATCTGGGGTTTGTAAGGCACTGCATACCTTAGGAGCCCTTTAGTAATAAAAGGGGTTACAGCTAAAGTGCTTAATCATGCTCCTTTGGCATCCAGTCACTTACACTGAAGCTTTAACCTTCTCCTCTGCAAGATTTTGAGAACCCTGGGCCCAGGACTGGGGGGGGGGGGGGGGGGGGGGGG
>JAOBRD020536178.1:0-10271 GCA_027575215.2 Hydrozoanthus sils | reverse complement strand
CGGTCTTATAGCTCCAAGTTACTGATTAAAAAATATCGGTTATATTGCAAAAAACATATGATCAATTTATTGACGTCTTCTTTCTGCCCAGTGCCGTGGGATGGTAAAAAAAGCACGCATACGCGGAGACAGAGAGGTCCCCTCAAGAAATAATTCAAGTCAACTGTTTTGAAGTACCAGTACAATCATATGCTTGCATGCTGGGTCACATGGCTGCCTGGCTGTAAATCATGCCTTGCAGGCTTAGGAGATAGAGGAAGGTCACAACGGCGACATGTGGGCTTGAATTCCACTTTAGTAGAAAATTATGGTTCGTCATGATCAATGTTTCTGATCTCTTTCTGAATGTTACTGACAAAATCTGAGGTTATAAATCCTTGGCAATCGATGCTTCTCTGCATCTAACTGGCTTGATCTAAAAGTGTGATTCAATCAACATTTTTATCAAGTGCTTTCATTGCCACAAAGTTCAATTAACAAATTCTGCACTGATTACAAGGCCGTGGGGATTTCATTGCTTGTTTTTTCAAAAACAAGTCAAAAGAATTGAAAAAGGAAGTTGTCGCCGTTTCATTCAGTTATTCTCATTTTAATTTGCCCCCAAAAAATGGTTTGAATTGGTGAATTTCTTTTTCTTCGAACTGCTACAAGAAAATTGTTCCTTTCTTTCTGATTTAGTAACAGCTGGCAGCTCATACTGTTAATCGGCAAAAAAGTGTATGAATAAAAGTCAGCAAGACCAATGCGTCAACACTCAAAATCCAGTCTTAATGATTTATTTGAATAAGATTTTTGACGATAATCTTAATCGCTTGGTTGATCAAATCTTTTTCAAATACTTTAAAAACATTGAAATATGAGCTAGTAATTCGAATTCTCAATAGCGAGAAACTCCGTTTTTGATCTTCAAGATCATCTAGTTGTATTTATCGGGTCAGCCGAGTTATAGTTGCTCTTCTGTCGGCTTTCTGGCAAAATCTGCGAAGGCTTGTTTGCATTTAAAAATTTGCTTGTATATTTGCAAAGCTCAATTCAACTTACTTGATTAGAGAAACACCGAAGTATTTCTTCCTCGCCAAAATGATCTATTTCTCCTGAAACAAGACAGAGTTAAAGGATTGTTGAAGCCGGCCCCCACACACTTTTATTTGTCAAGAAACTACAAAACTTTGAACTTTGATCCGTCACTGATAAAGGGCCAAGTGCGTACTTCATATGTGTGGGAGGGGAAAGGATTGGGGGACCCAGTCTCTTTTTGGCACAGTTGGTGAGCAGACGTGCTGTTAAACATGTCATACTGTTCCTGTGTCAAAAACAAAATGATTTAGTACAGACCTCAACAGATCAGTAATCAGTGCTGTATGTAAAAGCCACGTTTTATACTTTCTTTTGTTTAAGTGCAGTTCAAATTACTCTGTTTACTAACAACTTTGTTCAACGTATTATTTTTTTAACAAAAGACACATACTTTAAGCAAAATACGACCCAATTAGGGAATTGTGGGTAACAACTTCTCAATATAAAAGTAGAACTTGTGTACCCGCGAAGAGTTAATACCATTGTAGTTTCGCAAAACCTGAAGTTCATTTAAACAAATAGTTTTAAACTATTTCTGCAACAGAAACCAGCAGTAAACAAAGTTATCAAGTAATTAAAGAGTCTCTGCACGGCCCCTAACCACAAAACATCCTTACAATGATTAATCAGACAAGAAACTGTATGAACAAACCTATCGAGAAAATCTGAATACAGGGCTATTACAAAGACTACATATTTGTGCAGGTTTATTGGCAATATTTTGAGTAGCCGTGCTACTTTTCAGATTTTCTTCATACACACCGACCGAGAGTGACGTGTGTTACATGCATCTCGAAACGAGATCCAACGTGCATCAATTTTATCACTTGCGTCATGTAGTCCTGACTCTTTGTTAACCTGTCGATAGACAAGATATTGGTTTTGAACTTTATCTGTAGATTGGACGAGTTTTTGTTGATGTTCAGTATAAAAACAAGCTTTTCAGCCAAATAATAACTTGTTAATAGTAGATTTTTAGAGTTCGCTAGTACAACTCGTCAGCAAGTCTTATATCACACGAAACAACAGTGAGATATATTATAAAACTAAGACTGTAAGCAGGAAAAAAAAACAATTTAGTTTCAATTTTGTAGCCTGGTTGACTTGGCAAACTAATTAGTTTCTATTTCTTCCATCGAATTGAAGCAGAGTCGGCCGGTTCGGCTCGAAAATCACCAGAGCTCTATATACACTTTTTTTTTTATTAAGAACCAGTAAAATTTTGCCCAGGAAAAATGTTCTTATTTTTTTCAACAATTTGAGGCTCAAATGTTTTTATTTTGTTCTTAACTGCAATATATTCTTTTATGGTTGTAATGCATTTACAATTTCGAAATACATGTAAAATTTTGTGTATTTAACTTCAGCAGATGACCGGTACATGAAGTTCTTACCAGTTGGAGTATACTTTGCTATTTTTTCTTTTTATAATTATTTTTTAAAATTTTCATTTCAGCCTCAAATTGTTCTTAATTTGTTCTTATTTTTCGGGCAATTTGAGCCTCACTGTTCCTATTAAGTGTGTTCTTATTTAAAAAAAAAGTGTACGGGATAATGAATCGAAAAAGCGTAAAATTTTCATCAGCTAAACAAAAGCGTATGTAGCCAAATAAGAGAGGAATTGTGGTGAATTTATTTTGGCCAGCGGTATATATACTAAAAACACTCTTAGACTTACAGTTTAGTAAATAAACTATGGGATGGAAGAAGCATGCCACTCACTTTCTTTTATGTTAATAATGCCTTCTTTCTTCCTGAAGTTAATTATATTTTTAGGTGATATATTGTTTATTGTAAGATCTCGAAGAGCTGCCAGGGCCAATGGGTTTATATAACTATTGAGAAAATATTAAGGGCGTACTGAATTGGCTTCAACTGAATTATTGTCAACATAAAACCTCTTCAAACCAACACTGTCACTCAAGTAATACTTGACTCATTCATATCAGTGACTGAATATTCCTACTAGAAAATATAAATAGAAAACAAAAACAGTTCTGTACATGAGTAACAGTGGTGAAAGGATCCTGTTTCGTTAATCTGTATAAAAGTTGAAATACCAAACTAGCAGTCTTATTGAGTATCCAATCCCTTGGAGAAAGGAAGGCAAAAACTAAATCTACACAATTTAAGCAAGGAGACAGGAGATTTACGCGGAGCCGTGCTCACTAGAGTCTCAGTTTATGCCACGAGGCCACAGGCTTTCTTGGTGAAATCAACATTTGATGCCAGTGTTTCAGAGGATCCCCGGATGTGGCTGAACCAATCACGACTCTGCCTATGACGTCACTTCTTGTCGTCTCGCTGGTTTTATCTGCCACAGAAATTACGAAGAGGATTCTGTGAAGGTAAATTGAAGGCACGTCAAAAGTCATGGCTTCGTTATAGACAGGGTTTTTCTCTTGTCGCCTGATCGAAGTTCTCTTCTTTTTCACCTTCTTCCCATCAAAGAGTAGAACAACTTTCACGAATGGGTCTAAGTGGTGAGAAAGGAAAGAGAAAAAAAATGTTAAACAGTGTTGCTCTCTACTAATCAGTCTCATTGAGATTTTCCTTTAAGCGTCGTAAAAGAAAGGGCATCTTTGGCCAACGCTGCATTAATTGGCCTAAACGTGTGTGCTTAGCAAGAGCAAAGGTAAAGTACGTTGTACATCCGGGCATTCACGTGTTACGCTTCACCGACAGGCAGAAAAATTCGCGCCAAAACTCAGTCGCGCCATATTCGGCATGTATACGTGACTCACGTCTTTTCCTCTCCATGTGATTCGTTAAAGGTCAATATTATTGTTGTCGCCCCTGAATGAACCAATGGAAGAACATGACAAAGACATTCGGGTAACGTGATTGGTTTGAATAAAGTATTTTGATTGCAGCTTTTTGGGTAAGCCATTAAAACAAAACGAAAGACAACAACTTGAATGATACTTGGACGGCAATTGAAGATCAAAAAGATTGTAAAAGTTATTCAACTCACGGTAAACTAAAAACTATAACAGTTTGCACAAGGGAATAAATTGCTTTACGCTAGGTTGCAATTACATTTGTCATTGGAATTATGTCAAGACTACTACGGTTAACATGTTGTAATTTTACTTATAATCAACATATTATGCGGCTCGATAAAATCCTATCTTGATACAAAATAAGCCTTTACAAATGACTTTACAAAAGACTTTCCTAATTGAAATTGAATTATTTACAAAGAAAACTACAACTAAATATCGGATGCGGAAACACATAACGATCAAAATAATTGTACTCAGGAAGATTAAAATACATTTTCTGCTCTAAGATAAAATGAGTTACTTACTGATCTGTCTCTGCTGTGTCTCTAGCTCAGTAAACGGTGGCTCCAGGTTTTGCGCCTTCATGATGACGACTGACAATCTCTCGGCTGTGGGCAGGTAACATAGAGAAAACAGGATGTCCCCGAGAATCGGCCTCGCCTGGGTAGCAGTGTGTAAATCGATCAGCTTTCTGTTAACTAAATTTTCTACCGAGTATTGAATCACATAAAATCACCAATTCGTGGTTTATCTCACAAAATGACCATTAGCGCGTTACCTATCTAATGTCACAACGAAAGTGGTGCGTTATTTGTTTTATGAAATGACCAACAATGCGTTATTTATCTAATGTCACTACCATCACTGCGTTACCTAGCTAATGTCACGACCAGCAGTGTATTATCTACCTCAATTATGCCAGGACCTAGACTGCGTTACCTACCTAATGTCACGACCAGCAGTGCTTTATCTTATCTCATGTCACGACTATCAGTGTATTATCTAACTCAGATATGTCAGGACCTAGAGTGCGTAGCTGTAATGCTGTAATGCTGTACTTACTTGTGTCATGACCAACAAAACGTTACTTACTTGTTTCATGACCAACAGAGCGTTACTTACTTTGTGTCATGACTAATAGTGCGTTACTTACTTTGTGTCATGACTAATAGTGCGTTACCTACTTTGTGTCATGACTAATAGTGCGTTACCTACTTTGTGTCATGACTAATAGTACGTTACCTACTTTGTGTCATGACTAATAGTGCGTTACCTACTTTGTGTCATGACCAATAGTGCTTTACCTACTTTGTGTCATGACCAATAGTGCGTTACTTACTTTGTGTCAAGACTAATAGTGCGTTACTTACTTTGTGTCATGACTAATAGTGCGTTACTTGCTTTGTGTCATGACCAAATGTGCGTTATCTTTTATAGCTTTTACCAATCACAACCTTCAGTGCATCATCTACCTTATAAAGGTGTGTTACCGTTATTTGTCACAACCAACATCACGCATAGCGTTACCTACCTTATGTACGGGTTGAATCTCTTTTACAAACGGAACTGGCTCGTCCAATTTGCCAAGAAGTCGCAACTCCACATCTGTTTGGCCAATAATCCTATGTCTTGAGTATTTATCAATCTCCCAAACTGACACGAGTAATGTCGATTCACTAAGCCCCCCCTGACTAATTTCAAGCTCAGCAACCTGGTTGTAAGAAGGATTTGATGATTTGCGAAACACATCTCCTACAAATTTTTGATCTCCTTTTTCATCCGGATGTAGCCTCAATTTCACATAAGAATCCACAGTATCCCAGAAGTCTTTGCCGACCAAGTGCTTGGCCTCGATCAAATTCACCTTAATTTTTTGCAAACTTGTAATGTACGTTAAAAAAAATTTAATTTCTCCTTTGCTTTTGTGCGGGCTGTATCGATTGGGTAAGCCATGGTAGGGAGAAGATTTTTGCGGATGAATCTCTATCGTTTCTTTCGTTTGTTCTCGAGTGCATTCGCTACATTCTGACCCAAAGCTCATTCGCTGAGCTTTTGACAACATTGGATTCGACCGCGACGTCTGGTAATCGACACTATCATAGACAGAGGATTTCTTGAGTTTATTGAGTTTGCAGATCATACAGATTACCATTAGTACAAGAATGCCAATGGCGCCACTAACTATTCCAATTTTGGCTTCCTCTGACAGAACAAACATCTGCTGTTACTGAAAACCTATCAAGCAACAAAGCGATATTAGGTAACAAGCATGATTCTCTACTGAATAACTTATGCTCTTTTCCATCCTCTTTAAATAGCTATGTTATTTGAACAGAAAACTTGGAAGAACTGACAAACTGAAATAGGTGAAATTCACCCTAGCTAGATTGGTGTCATTCTTGGGGGGGTGGGTGGGCGTCAGAAACAAACAGATGTTCATGTCACCACTTTCTAAAGTTGAAATCTAGAAATATAGTTAATTTATATATTTCTAATTCATAATTATTCTATAGATATGAATCTGTAAACTGTACTAGAAGTACAAATAAAGCCGGCAAAATTTAATATTGATTGCTAGACAATCTAATTTTTACAACACGTGTTATACTGATGCAACTGTGAACCTTTCTTTGACTAATACCTGATGTTGCATAGTGTCCCCTTTCTGTTAATTTTAGTCAGTTCTTTTTCTTTGCTTTTTACTTTTGAATATATCATTGTGACACACGTGCACGCACTGCTTTTTGGCGCGAAATTTTCCCGCCTTTCGATTGACTGGTTTTTTGTATGACTTGTTGTGATTTTACATCATTTTTATCTCTAAGGCAACTTTGTTATTGATTATTTTCAGTGCTACTTTTTTTAGAGATGGTTCTTCCAGCAAAATCAAATTTTGTTCACTGGTGTGGCCACTTTCTTGGAGTTATTAAGCCCAATCAACAGAAAATAATTGAAGAACTTGAATTTCCTTAACCAAGCGCTCGATATAATCTCCTTGTGGCATCCTCAACTAGGTCTACAAAAAGCCGCCGTTAGCCCTTTTCAGAGACATCGTCAGTGCACATTTTCTGGCTATTTAGTAAGAAAAAGCTAACTATGGTGTTCTGTGTCATTTTTTGTGGATACTTCTTTATGTGGGAACTGCATGTGCTTTAAATATGATTTCAAGTGCCAAGGCGAATAAGCTACTACAAATTAAGAGTGTTTTCAGATTTCACTAGAGCCATCAAAGCAAGCAACATTTTTTAAATCGCGCTGCTTTATATACAAAGGCTGCTTCAAAAACTAACAGTAAAACTGTCTGTTGTCTTCAAGTTTAGTCTTTTGAAATAATGAAGAAAGGTTTCCGATCCTGATAGCTTAAGGTCTCTCTTGCCTTGTCATGACACAAAGAAATGGCAATTAGGAATTGCTAAACCTTAAAGCTCTTTTACTGGTTTGCTCCTAGCCAAAAACGTTCAGTGTTGTTCGTTTATTGCGGTTTAGCAGTAAAGCATACATCGATTTAGTTATCATTTAATAGCGTGTCTCAGCCGGACGCTGTATGATTGCCACTTGAAAGGAATTAGGGAAAGAAAACGATGAAGATAAGAAAACGAGATTTATAGGCTAAAAACGCTAGCAAAAAGATAACTTTGTTCAGTGACATGCAGTTCAAGTTTATGACGATATTTATAAACACTTATAATTGTTATCACAAAATTAAACATGAACTTAACGGCAGTAGGAGTTTTTGGCTGTAGTAGTATCAATTTCCGGTTTGGAATATATATCGAATGCTAGTGACACTTATTAGTAGCACTGGGCGTGTCTATTAAGCTCTTAGTGAAAAACCTTAACTTCACTGAAAGATCACTAAACAAGACTTGAAATGTAGTTTACATAACATAAACTAATCATCACAAATGTTTATAGACTTAACCTACCTCTAAGTTTTGTGTCTACGCATCATCCATGGAAACAGTGAAAATGTTTGATGGTGGGACCGATTGGGAAAAGAAGAAGTTTATCGCCACTTTAAGTGCTTTTGATAGGGAAATGAATTCAGCAGCCATTGTTGTCCAGTTTTAAAGAATTTCATCGTCTTGCCCCTAATACTTGCGTCGTTGCTAATTTTAACTGTTCTGCAACGCTTGTTGTCTATGTGTTGAAGAACGTCAGTAGCTCCCTGTTCTTTGATTTGAAGAAAAGGTCGGCGAATATATTTTCTTGTTGTAGAGAACGAGCTTTTCAATTATAGCTCATGTCTCGGATTTCGGTTCTGAACGTGTTGAGTGCACGTGGAATCCTCTCGAACAAAGCACAACCTGTAAACTGGACGACACAATCTGACTGGTGGCCCCGGTTTAATCTTAGGGCAACCTGTTTCCCGCCTCGGCTCAGGCTTCTCTCATGTGAATGATTGTTTTCAAATCTATTGTGCTGTCATTTGCAGGGTCTCACTCTTTGATTTAATCGATGATAAACAACCGTTTACGTTTATGATGTCGTTAAGTAGCAATCAAATTTTTTACCTGGAGGAGACTTATTGATATCTGGAAGCACTGTTTGGATGAGTGAAGGTGGCGAAATTAATTGTGTAGCGTTTAGCCTTTAATTGAATGGTTAGAAACAGCAATTCTTGTATTGGTAACATGGCTAATGACAATATCAGAATGAGGATATGCAAATAATAAATTTAATGACACTTATGCAAGAGGTTTTAAGCGCTTTAAAAGATGAACTAAAAACATACATTTTTTTTTACCACAACTTAAGCCTGCATGGTTCATACTTGTGAGATAAGCATAAGCACAAGCACAGGAAAATCCAAGTGGGAACATGCGTGAAATAAGCATAAGAACAAGCACAAGAAAAAGAAACATTTTCCTTTCTCTTGTGCTTGTGCTTATGCTTATGTCGTTCGTTTCACCAGTGTGAACATCCGTGAAACAAGCGTAAGCATGTCGTCACCAATCCACTTCTTTACACATACGTATTTTTTGTTTTCTTGTGCTTATTTTACGTGTGTGAACATCGCCGGGTTCACTGTGCTTATGCTTGTGCTTATCTCACAAGTGTGAGCCAGGCTTAATAGTAATGAAAAAATTAGTTGTTTCTAATTGAATCAATTAATACTCAGCTCTTCTTTGTTTTTGTACCGATTCTTAAAAATCCTGTTTTGTGATATCTGAAGCGGAAAAGGCAACAATTTCTTCTAAAATTTCCTGGGGATGAATTGTACATGGTGTTCACAGCCGAGCTAGTCAATCAGAACGCGCGGGAAAATCCATTGGCGCTTGTGTAGTTAACATGTAAGTTTATCAAGCAAACATCACTACTCCTATGTCGACAAAAGGTTAGCTGCGCACAATGACTTTTGAACAAGCTTATTATCTAGAACTTTATTCCTTTCTCTTTCATACCTTTCTTTACAGTCGATTACAAAGTAATATTTCTCCCTTTCTCACGCATTATAGCCCTGTATTTACACGTCTACGTAAACGAGATCACAATAATTTGATCAAAATTTCATGATCTTAAAGATCAGTGTAGTTTAGTTTCTCTTAATTCTTTTCCCAAGACTATGTATGCTTTAAATACATGGGTGTGGAATAGATACACAAAACTCAACAAACTAACTTGCTTGCCATGAAAGAAGTTATTTATGTCTGATGAAGCTATCATTTTTGCTTTTAACTATACTATACCTAAGGTACAACCATTAGATATCATTAACAAAGCCTTGAAGGAAATCAAAAAGTTTAAGTAAATTTATCTTCTTTGTACAAACTCTGTATTTTAGTAATGGTTTTAACAATTTTTCTAAACTTTAGTTATACACTCGAGTTCCTGTTAAACCTGCGTTCTGCTACCCAGGACGCAAGCAATGGCTTTATCCCATAAATAGTTCTTTGCATAATCCGAAGAAGTTGTCTATCTCCAAACTCCCCCAGTAAGGTAATTTAGCCTTTTCCCAAACATTTTATAGGGTTGACAAAATGCATGCCGATAGGATGTTACGTCATTGTAGGGTAACTAAGAAGGTCTTAATAGGATATGTAGATCTCACTGAGGAATCAGCCGGTTATTGGTTAATTCTCAGTAGGCGCGCGCACGGTTAGTATTTGAACGACTTTCAGCTAAAACTGAGGCAGTGTTGTGTGACAGGGGTAGCGATTAGTCCAAAAAAACCCAAAAGTATCTAGTAATTAGTCAGCCGTGTTCAGGCTGTCATCTGGTCAAGTGTAGAGTATATGGATTGCTAAATATTCTTTGACATAGAGTTGAAAAAACTATTTCAGATACTAGAAGTATAACTATTGAAATGAAAATAAAATCCTTCAATCTTTTTTAAATAGTAAAATCGCTTTCGGGTTTTTACAAATGTTTAAAACGAGTTTTCAACCTTCAAAATATAGCTTAGTT
>JAOBRD020536070.1:0-16756 GCA_027575215.2 Hydrozoanthus sils | reverse complement strand
GGGTATGCAAAAGAAAAATAATAAAATTAAAATAAATAAATAAATAAATAAATAAATAAGTAAGTAAGTAAGTAAGTAAGTAAGTCTGCGCTAATTACATGTATATATAAAAAACGTTTGGGTATGCAAAAGAAAAATAATAAAATAAAATAAAAATAAATAAATAAATAAACAAATAAATAAATAAATAAATAAGTAAGTAAGTAAGTAGGTATAAGTAAGTAAATAAATAAATAAACAAAAAAAAATGAAATAAATAAATAAATAAAAAATAAAATAAATGCAGAGAAACTGAATTAAAATGTCGCTTGTCCTTCCTTGTTCCTCAGCTCTCTTTCATCATTAACTGCATGTATCAATAAGCAAAATTTGACAAAAAACCACATTTGGAAAATCTTAGTAGTTGGCATACTGCCATAAATTACAGGCCAGGCTGACAATAATTATTTTACTCTTCAGAAAAATACCGCACTCTTTTAAACAAACAATTATTTTACTTATATATAGCCCCAGTGAATCTCATGTGCTGATTCACTATTGAGAGCAAAAAAACCATGGTCTGTAAGAGAACACACAGAATGCTTTTGAAAGTCTCACACAACACTGAATCAAAATCTGTCGCCATTTTTATTGCTTGCAAATGACCAGGTTTTTTTTTATCATAGAAAACATGTTAGCTAGTGACAACATACAAAATTACAATTCAAATCTAGTAACAAATAAAAATGAGATTATTAATATAAAAGGTATTTGAATACTAAAATAATAATAAAAACTGAAAAATTGCGGTTTAATTTGCTGCAGTTGACAAGTCAGAGCTAGCTCAGTGAAACCTAAGAAAAAGTAAGAATTACTCGACAAAGTGGTTTCTTTTGTTGAAAGTAATAAAACTCTCCCAATTCCAGGTATCATGTTCTAACATTATTTAGACAGTCACCAAAAGAGAGGAGTGTTTGAAGAGACGTAGCATTTGATAGTCAAAAAACAGCTTTCATACACAAATTCAAGCAATGCAATTCAAGCTAGCAGCTGCTAGGTACCAAATTAAACTAAATCTTAAAATTAATTTGTTAAGCTTAACATATTTATCTGACTTCTTTCTATATTCATATAAAGAGATCGAGGAATTAAAAAGAGTCTCTCAGAAATTTATGACAAAAGAACTGTTAAAACACCTCTATTACCAATTTTAGTCAGCCAAGTGTGCATGTTGATTTCAATGGCTCTTTGAACAGTATCTGCAACCAGATTCATTCATTATATTCCATCAAGCAGCCATGATACTATCCCAATCCAGATCCTGGGCCCATGAAATTCTATTGTTAAAGATAGCGTAAAAGCTTGACAGGATATTTTTCTTGGGATGTACTATCCAAAACGACCAAACAAATTTGTTTTCTCCCAAACCAAAACACAATATGAGGTCATTTCAAAGTTGTCTCAAGACCATTTCACTAGTTAGTTTTTCTGGTCTCTACTTAAAAGCTTTTAAAAAAATATTTCCTAATAAGCTACTTCAAATAATTAAGAGTTTTACAACTTCTCTAGGAACTGAGGTGACTGCACTAGTCAGCCTTTTCTAATGGCAAAGTTTCTGACTAAGTTGATTTTTCCCTCAATTAATATTCACGACAGTTCAAATTCAAACTTCACACTTAATGTGCTCACAAAAGGGCAGATGACATGTAACATACATGTAAGGAGAATTAATTTTGGATGTTGATAAAAATTACATTGCATGTCTCTTGGCTTAGTTTTCATATGTTTGTTATTTTATAAAAGCAATAAAATGCATTTTCTGTACATGTGCTGTTTAACTTTTTATTCCACTTAGGGTGATGTTGGTCGGATAGATAAAAAACTTGAAAGTCACTTGCCGTGGATGGCTCGATCGTGACTTTCAAGTTTTTTATCAACTCTTCGCACATCCCCCCCATCATGCAATAAAAAATTACACAGCACAGAAAATGTATTTTGTTGCTTAAATCTTATATCTCGTAATTATTCTATCCATTTTTTGCTAATTTCATCTGTAAACTACCACTTTTATAATTAGTTTTTACTCACTTTACCTGACCTCAGGCAACAGGATCAATTGCTGAAAGCTTATAAACTTTATAACTTTTATAAGTGAACGTTTTTGTATATTTTCATCATGAACTGACACCCTGATAGCAATGGATCAATATTTTTACAGATCTATAGCAACTTGTTGGTAATATGACTGCATGCTGTGTAAACCTTCAAAATAAGTAGTAAAATTATTAAACACAAACAGTTTGTCCCTTTATCTGGGATCAGGGGCAACTAGAGCCTGGGGGGGCCTTTTTGATGTACACAATTGTGGTGTTTATGCTTTTAAAAAAAATCCCTGTTCAGCTTGGGCCTGGGCCAGATATTTTTCACATAAATGCAGGTAAATTTGTTCCAGATTCAAAATTTTTAAGTTGTCATATATGGTGGAAGCAAAACCTTAAACCCAGGATCATAAAAACAGGACCTAAGAAAAGAAATTACTAATGCATACTGGTGCTGTTCCCCTTTGCTCACACACTGAATCCAGTGTGTATGTTTTGGAATATGACCTTTGACTGCAGGTTAACTACTATTTTTGATTATTTCACTTAGCATATACTTTTTCTAATTTACTTATTTTCTTGTTTCTTTTATCAAAAAAATGATGTTGAAACATCCAGCTACTTTTCACTGTCTACGTATACACTAGCTAGCCTAATCAGGTTATAAGTTATATATGTAGTTAGTTGATCATGAGTATACGTATGTATACCTTTTCTATTGTTTTGTGCATGTATATTCATTTGAAACTCTGTAAATTAAGCGGTACATTAAATTTTCAACTTATTGTATTGCATGGCACCTGTGTGAACACTTGTTAATATGTGAAAACAATTGCAATTCCATATTATAAGGAGAGGCCCCTTTTCACAGTCAGCTAAAAGTAAAGAATTTCTTTTGCTTGGGTTCTATTGTTCTCTTGAACTAATTTCAAAATTACTTTTTTCTTAAAACTCATGAATGTTTCAAAGCACTCATGACAAAACTTAATGAAGTTTTCATAAGGTAACTTGTAAAAGCTTATAAAGTCAATAGTCATAAACTTTTTGTTTCCTTTCACCTTAAAATAGCTTCTGAGATTACTTATTATCATGGCATTCATTTCTTTGCTCATCTGTTTCTCTTAAACAAGGACCCACACTATAAAAAGGATAGCTCCTCCAACATCTGACACCTTTCAAAATTCAAATTTTGAACCACTTCAGCATTTCCAACTTCTCTCTGAGTGATATATAGAAATAAAGAAATTCATATTCGCTAAAATTTAAACATTTGTAATCTTTTCTTCCTTACAGTATACGTAGTGGTAAAAAGAAATGCGAGTGAAGTTTGTTTCATTTTATATGAAATTTCATCGAAATTCCAGAGAAGTTTTGTACCATATTCAGTGAAGTTGTCACAAGTTTGGCTCATTAGAGCATAGCATGAGTCTTGTCGAAATTTTCTGTATTTAATGCTAGCATTTTTTTTTTCACCACTGTAGTATATTATGTTTCATCATAATATCCCTCTGTTTGAAATAGCAAGAGCAACAAAAACTTATGATTCTGATCATGAAGTACTTAGTTATTCTATTCACATGTTACATGAAACAGTTTTATACATGAGTGGTCCATTTATTTCATATCATGTCTCTTCAGAGGTTGAGTGACAACTGAAGGTGACAAGCGCCTGGTTCAGGCCCTTTTATAGTAGTGTCGGTCCCTGTTTTAAAGCTGCTGTTTTTCTGATTATCTGAATTTCTATATTCAAATTGCCTAATACTAAACAGTTTTCACCCAAGATTTCATTGATGGTTCCTTTCTTTGCATTTGAAATAACTTAAAATTCATTCATCATTCAGTCATTTATATGTATTGTGTCTCTGGCAGAATATTTGAACTGGATCAAACCAATTCAAAATCATTCGTGACAAGTACTTTTTTTAACTAACTTGTGGGTATACAAGAAATTATATGTAATGCATATGAAAGAAATTTGAGCAATCCAAAAAAAACAAGAATAACTGCAGCCTGCTATCTAATGATCAGTAATTCTGTAACTACAAAAAATAACCTTGCTAGCTGTGTTGCTTTTTGTCTTGTGTTCACTTCATTCAAGTTGTCATGCATGGTGATCTTGGTGCCTGAGCAACCAACCGCATATGCATATTGTATGACATGCTAGAAAACTTCCTAATTTCTCAGTTTTCTGATGACAAAAAGGTAAAATTTCCGTACTCACCCATACTTAACTATGCATTCAGTAATGGCCACCAAACTTCACATTTTCGTGCATGCACAGTTTATGGTTGTCAAACTCCACACTTTCATTTGGGAATTAAAAGATATAACCCTTACCCTAACCATTACTCCTAACCCTAACAGTGACTTCAAGAATATCTGGTTGCTCATAAAGCAAGGTTCACCCCCGATATATTGGTCGGAAGATCAATAGCTTTGTATGCATAATGAAGTGTGGGTGAGTACAGAAATTTGGCCGACGAAAACATTAAAAAAACAGCCCAATTCACAACCGTGTTGCCCACAGGCATTCTATTGATTAAACTTTTTAACACAATAACAAAATGTTCCTAACTGAGAATTACAATGATTATCCAAATCTTTTTACAACATGTATTTGAACAACAATTTCTTTTTCAAACTTAAATAACAATCTTTCACAATATTCGAACTATTGAACTATGGCCATTAATTGTAATACTAATTAATGTAATTAACTGGAGTTATACAACTGCGCTTAATTCAACGATTACAAGCCTCGATCACCGCCATCAAATTTGTTTCTGAACAGCATTCATCGCAATTGTATCGCTTATAAACTAAACTCGAATAATTAAAGCAGATTTACTAAAAGCAAACACGGTTGAAACTGCATAACTTGAAGTTTTCCTTTCCCATTAAATTACGGAATTTTGTTGTCTCAAAAATACGTGAGAAAAAATATCTTGGGCCAAACTAGTTCCACTTGCAAAACTTACAGCAAAGTTTTACTATCAAGTAAGGTAAGTTTAATATTTTGAGAATTTCACGAAAGTAAAGCACAGTACTGAACGTAAAGCGGGTATTCGCCATTTTTGCTGCTGCTGGTGTTGCAATTACTTGCAATCTGGCTCACGCAAAATCTGTCACGCAGTTGATAACAGACTTGCGATAAACGATCAAACACTTACCACATCCATGGAGGTAATTGTGGACAAATCGATAGTCATATTAATGTCTTTTTGGGCTTTCGGTGGGTTTTCTGTTACGTAAAGCATCTCATCGCCAAGAACAGCGTACTTGAAAACTTTGTTAAAACCCGGAGCAACGACGACACATGGTTCGACAAGCCTGATGCCTTCGTAGCGCTCTTGTGATAGGACTCTCTTTAAAAAGTTATAGACCTTTTGATACTTCTGTATACGATCTTCCATTTTGTGTTCTACATAGCCTACGCTACTCGACAAACGACAACATTCACTCATCCGACAGTAGCTCAGCACTCCACAAAAATGAAAATGTCAGCATCTTTGTTGATGATGACGTCAATCAATTTCGACCAATTACAATGTTCTTTCAACAGTTACTACTACAGCTAGTGGTGCCACAGGTAACCCAGACTCATTATGCGTGAAATTATAGTAGTTTCTATAGGGGCTTGTAGGGCGCACTATAGAGGAAATATGGGGTGTTTTGAGAGCAATAATTATGTATGAAATTGTTAATAAGAATCAACGAAAACTTACTTGGTGTTTAGCTGTTGATTTCCTCAATGCTCTGAAGCCATTTCGGAAAAAGGTGATCATTTCACAGCTTATACAAGGGTACCCCAGATAAATTTCGTTGATTTTTATTAACAATTTCATACATAATTATTGCTCTCGAAACACCCCATATATCCTCTATAGTGCGCCCTACAAATCCCTATAGAAACCCACATAAGCCCGTGTTGAACGACAAGAGCTACCTTAAAAATCTAAATTTTAATTCAAAAACTAAAAAATAGGCAGTCGATGTAACTGCATGTGGAAACTGGAACGTTCCTGCGTAGGGGTTTTATATTTTAAATGTTCTTCAGCAACCCATTATCGGTGTTATTTATATGCCTTCCGAAGGACTGTTAATATAGTTTGCTCTTTGAAGATATTTGAAGGGAATTTTCGGCTCTCTCCAAGAGATTACACACATAAAAAATGACAATGAGATTATGGTCGTTCCCGCAGACAAAGGAAATTCTACTGTGATCATGTATACTCAAGACTATACTGACAAAATTAATCACCTACTCAATGATAAAACTTACAGAAAAATCAAAAAAGATCCAACACAGATATTAGAGCGAAAAGTCAAACAACTTAACAAGTCTTCATCTATCCCTTCCGATCAGGACCACAAATTATTTCCTAAAGCCCCCAAATCACCCAGGTTTTATTGCCTCCCAAAGATCCACAAACCGGACAAACCACTAAGACCCATAGTCAGCAACCTTGGTTCTCCTACATATCACTTGGCTAAACACCTCGCCTCAACTCTTCAGAATTACACCGGTTCCTGTCCATCCCGTGTGAAAAATTCTGGCAACTTTATAAAACGTATTAAGGGTTATCGTCTAACAGACATTGACTTATTACTAAGCTTTGATGTCGTCTCCCTATTTACCAATGTCCCAGTCAACGACGCTATTGAAATTATCAAGAACAACCTTATACCTGCTGGTCTGCCGTCTGACTACCCAGATCTTACCAGTTTCTGTCTTCAGAACAATTACTTTCTATGGGATGGCGAATTTTACTAACAAAGAGAAGGCATACGGGGATTTAGGGGAGGGGCCGGCCGGGCCGCGGCCCCCCTCCCCCCTCCTTTTTGTAGAACAACTAACTTTTATAATGGGCTATATATCGACAAAATGTAGAAATATAGTTTTTACAATCTCTTATTAAAAAGAAGGCGATAACTTTTTTGTTGATCTAAGAGTGAAGACACTGATCATGTTGGGTTTTTTTCAATAGTGAACGAGAAACTGGGTATCCTCATAAGGCCGTACTTAACGTTTGGCTCGCTACCGTAATATTTTGAAAATTCCATGTACCTTAAACGTATCCTTTTTTAAAATAATCATGATGTGATTTCAGTTTTTTCTTAATACCCACGTTAAAGTTTAAGATATACTGTTATTTTGTATGCCTTGCCGGGTTCGTATGGGTCATGGAAACCTGGAAAGTCATGGAATTTTAGATTTTCGTTTTCCACCCCTTGAAAGTCAGGGAATTCTGATTTAGAGTCATGGAAAATTGACAGAATTTAAATTGATAACAACGTGTAGAAAAAGTATAACCAATCCATATTTTAGCATAATATTACACGCTTTATTGCTGAATAAACAATGATTTTGACGCGGAGATAGATTCGCGGCGACACAGCGCAGTAAAACCGTGCGAGAGTTCAATAAGGCCAACTTGTGTTTGCAACCAAATACGTTGGATTGAGGTCCATCTTTGTGAAAAAGAAAAAGGGAAAAATGAAACTACTTTTGATGTATTGAAGGAAAATATAACAATGCTTGGTCATGGAAAACCGAGAAAAGTCATGGAAAAAAAGTCATGGAATTTTAAAAAGTCAAAAGAGTACGAACACTGTCCTGAGCGAGTCAGGCTTTGTGAATGCTTATAGAGTATAAGGGATCGCGGAGCCATAGGGTTGGGTGGACCTTAGCCCAACCAATGATTTTATCGAAAACTAACAGAACTTGATGATGAAAATTCGAGAAAATTTTGTTTGGACTGATAAAAATAAACGCATTTCCGGCGATCTCAGAAGCTGGGTCGTGCTCTGCGCAAGCTTAGTTCCCCAAAATATGCTCCGCGGTTCCTGAGTATCGAAGAGGCGCGAGGGGCTTTGCTTGAGCTTTATGGCCCCCCTTCCCCAGATTCCTGGATCCGCGCCTGGAAGGAGCAGCCATGAGCTCACCACTCTCTCCTGTTGTTGCAAATATTTTCATGGAACATTTTGAACAAAAGGCTCTTGACAAAGCGATTAACAAACCAACTTGCTGGTTCCGTTACGTGGATGACACTTTCGTCATATGGCCACATGGGCCGGAACCCCTACTTGGGGATTTCCTCGCCCATCTCAACAATCAACACCCCAGCATACGCTTTACCATAGAAATCGAAGAGAATAAGCGCCTACCCTTCCTCGATGTACTAGTTCTCCGAAAACCTGATGGCTCAATAGGACACTCAGTTTATCGAAAAAAGGCCCACACCAACAGATACCTACACGCCGACTCCAATCATCATCCCTCTCAGAGGAATTCACTATATTAATACCCTCTTTCGCCGCGCCGACATTATTTCAGACTCCGACTCCCGTGACCAAGGAAAAGCAAATATCATCGAAGCTCTCAAACATAATGGATATCAAGACAAACAAACTCTTTCATTTCTGAACATAAAAAGCAAATGTAAAGATACGGAAAAGAATGTCACTGGATACGCTTGTCCATACATAACAAAAACTACAGGTAATTTTGGAAAAGTTGAAAACACTCGTGAAATTAAGCCTTAGTTTTACTCGGCCCCATGCGATTACCTATATTAATGTAATACTCGACAAAAATAGAATCTGCCATCCCCGAAACTACATAAGCTACAATAAACACCGGCATAAACGAAAAAGTGAATTGAGAACAATCAGACTGAAACTTGGTGTTAAAAAAGTACTACAAACTTAAGAACACATTCAACCTGAAAAAATTAAAATTGTTCTTATATAAAAAGCCGTAGGATTGGGGACTGATCATTAGTTATTGTACACCACATTAGGGCTGGTGCATCATAAGGGAGAGGGAGGAGGGCTGGTGCATTTTAATTAGTATAGGTAATCGCATGGGGCCGAGTAAAATTAAGGATTAATTACACGAGTGTTGTCAACTTTTTCCAAAATGGCCGTATTGACCAATGGAACTTACAGCTGTTGTAGTGGAGGACTTAGTTCATTTATAGAAGTTTCAACTTAAGTTGACTATGGCTTTTTATCACCAAGTTGCCACAGAAAGGTCATTGCTTCACTCACAAAGTTGCTGAATGGACGGCAGGTTTGAATACTTTGCAAAATACTAGCGCTGAGGCACGACACTGCTTTTTTTTCCGGACGAGTGTGTTGGAAGGTGAACAAAAAAGATGCCATATGTATATTTCAACTTAATTTAACTTTAACTTTTAATACTTCATCAATTCCGGCTCGAAGGGCTTTTCAGAATCAGTTTACAATTCACATGGTTTAAAAAATGCTAATTGAAAAACGCTTATTAAAAATGCTAATTACAAATAGATGTTAATTAAATAAGTATCTAATTTAAAACTTGCTAAAAAATTCCAGACACTAACTAAGAGATACTAATTACAGATAAAAGCTAATTACTCAGTTCTGAGAGTTGAAATATTTGCCTAATTGGAATTTAAACGATTTTAGCGAAGTGCAGTTTCTTAAATTTGGTGGTAAACTGTTCCAGAGTTTTGCTCCTCTATTAAAAGGCGAATGAGCGTTCGCCAATTGCGGTGCGGTAAAGGAGTCTCTAGCGCGTCACGATTGCAGGTTTAACGTTCGTGAATGTTGGATCTCTTCCATATTTTGTTGCTAAGGTAACTGGGAGTGAGTTGGTTGAGTTGATACATTTGTAAATCATGACAGTGTCTCTAAAGCATAGAAGCTGTTTAACCGTGAGCCAGTTTAGTTTATGCAAAAGAGGAGGAACGTGGTCGAATTTTTTTATTGCTTACAATCCTGCAGGCGAAATTTTGTACTAACTTCAGTTTTCTAAGATTGGTGGGTGACGTATTTGACCATAAAGATGAATAATACAACAGCTTACTGAAGACTAGAGCTGAAATGATCTGTTCAAGATTTTTCTGGTCAATACTATATCTAACACAAATGATTTGTCATAATTTGGACATACAAGACGAGACTAGTTTAGAAATATGACAGTCATATGTGAGGTGGGGGTCAAGGGTAACGCCTAAATCCTTAGCAAACGCAACAGGTTCCATGCAAACTTGCCCAGAAAGGTTACAACTGGCGTGGAAGTCGTGGTAGTTGACACATCAGTTGCCAGGTTCCGATGAGCACAAACTATGTCTTCTCTGGGTTTATCAACAGTTGATTTTCACAGCACCAAGCGGCAACGCGCAGAAAGATCTTGCCCTATTTTTGCGATCGCTCTTTCTATATCTGGTAAGGAAAAAGACAAGTTGACCATCAACATAATCATCAACATAAGACTCCAGTTTGCATTCCCGTGGTGTTAGGGGCATATCGTTCAAATAGATGCAAAAGAGTAGGGGCGATAAGATAGTACCTTGAGAGACTTCGTAGGTTAAGGGCAGCTGGTCTGATAGAGTGGAGTTTATTCGGACTTATTGTGAACAACCTGTTAAATAGCTTTTGAATCAGTTCACGGCTTGCGGTGATGTTCCAACAGCGGACAGTTTAGAGAGGAATCTGTTATGGTTCAAACTGTCAACCGCCGCCTGGTTAGCCTATTTGGTAAGGCGCCAGTCTTTCGTGCGGGACGCCCAGGTTCGATTCCCGGTGCCGGATCTTCACTCAGGGTCTTAAAATAATTGAGGAGAAGGTGCAACCTTTGCCCTAAAATCGCAAACGGTTAGACCTTCGCGTCTTCTCGGATAAGGACGTTAAACCGTAGGCCCAGTCTCTCGATCTCCTATCGGGGGACTTAAAAGAACCCACAACACTTGTCAAAAAAGAGTAGGGTGATCCCGGTGTCGTGGTCTGTCTCTTCAACCAACTGAGGGCAACTATTATGAATATATATGTGAGCCATGTGTAGCGGACTATCTAAGACCCTCAATACCAAAGTCAACTGTAAATCATTGTTAAGCGCCTTTGAGCATCTACCTATCGAAAAGGCGCTATATAAATGCTAATTATTATTATTATTATTATTATTATTATTATTATTATTATTATTATTATTATTATTATCAAAATCCTTAGATAGATCTAGCAACATCAGGGCAGTTAGCTTCTTTTTGTCCATTGAGTCCAAGATTTGGTAAGTCATAAAAATATTTAGGGTTTCTGTCTAGTGATGTTTTTTATTTCCACTTTGATGAGAAAGATAATCATAAAGAGATACGAGTTAAACTGTTCAAGAGCAATCCTTTCGAATATCTTGGAAGCTACGGGAAGAAGTGACAGCGGTTTGTTGTTTGAGGCCACTTCGTGGTCGCCTTTTTTCTGCAAGGGAATAACTTGAGGGTTGTCCAATATACCCGAAACGTAACGCATCGTCTTTGGTGCTTAACGATGCATCAAATTTACTGTCGGATCGTCGAAATTAACAAGTAATGGTCGATCTGCTATTTAACATAGCAGATGGGCGATCCGTCACGACTCGTCAACTTGAATGGTCAATGCGCAACGCATCGTGAAAGACTTGCTAAAAAAACTCATGCAAGCAAAATCCCTCAAGGTATGGTCAGAAATTTCGCCGGATCGTGACGCTTCGACGATGCGTCACGTTCCATCAACGGGAATTTCAATCCGTCGATCCGTTACTCATTGTGCGAGACTTGTTAAAAAAAACTTAGCAAACTCAATCACTTAAGGTATGGTCCGAAGAAATTTCGGCGGATCGTGATGCTTCAGCGATGCGTCATGTTCCATCAACGGGAATTTCAATCCGCATTTGTATGGGGTAAGCTACTTTACTTTCAAATATAAAAATTTTGCAGGAATAGCGCGATTCCGGCGGAATTATTAAAGTTACTTGTAGGCGGGTTTCAGTGAAATAGAAAAACACTTCTCTAAAAGAAATTTTTTGAGAAAACGTATTCACTGTCCAATTTTTCCGAAGCACCTAAAAACCGCCTTAACTGTCCTCGAAACTCCTTGCAAGAAGGGTCAATGCACTTCTTTTCGCAGACCAAAAAATTATTGGACAATCAGACCTTTGACAGTTAAAAGAATGAATTAATGGCTAAACAGATGCCACGATCTCCCCATTTTTTTTTCTGTTGATAGCAAATGCCAAAGGCATTTGGAGCTCAAAACAAAGCATAAACTATCACAGTGACAAAAACTTACCACGTAACTCCAAAAGAAAACAAAGTTTTAATTTCTAGTGTCATTAAACAATTACACAATTTAAAACTCGAAACAAGGAAAAAACAAATTTCTATAAAAGTTTAGCTAAGTACTTGGTCGATAGTCGATTATTCTTACCGCGTACACAATTAGCTTTTGCAACTCCAAATAACTGGCCAAAGCTATGGCACAGGCGAGGGTTTCGTGGTTTATAACGCTTGGAGGGTCAGTAGGAGTAAGTCCGTCCAAGGTTTCTTTCAGTACGTGGTTAATGACATGCAAGATTGTTGCTAATCTTGGTACGAGCTCTGTTGTCTTAGATTTTGAGGGATGCTTGCTTGGAGAATGGCATCATTTACATCCTGTACGAAGTCGTCGATTTGTCTGGCACAGCAGTTGTTTGGCGGCAGCACCACTTTGTCGTTCATTTGTAGAATGTTTTTGTATGTGTGGACGAAATCGGCGAACTACCTGCTTGGCGTCCTCCACTTGACGGAGTGTTGACCACAATGCAATAGGCGCCCACAACAAAATTCTATCGATGAGCTCATGGCCAAAGTCCATCTTGGCGATTAAATACGCAACTGTCGACTGATATCGGCTTGTTTTGGATGAAGTTAAGGACTCTTTCAGGAAAAAGACTCCCAAAATTAAAGTGTACGTCGTTTAACCGCTTCTGTAAATTAACCCAAGTTCGCCCGTGCTGCTTCACAGTTTTGCAATTAAAGAATTCATTTCGATTGTTTCAAGAAGGGCCTTTGAGAACGGGATGGTTAACTAGCGGAGCTTATGAGAAATAATTTATGTAAGTTTTGGCCCATACTAGTAAATGACGGCACGTGTGACAAATTCTCATTACCCACGATATTTTTACAAAACGTAACTTCGCACTTCAGCTTTCATTTACGTTTAACTCGAAACGTTTAACAGACGCAAAAGCAAGTTATCTTTATGTTACTTTCGTATTGAATGCATTTTAAGTGAGTGTTTGAATCATCTTTATACTTTGAGTAAAACCCGAGAAATTTTTTTTTTCATGTGAGATTGCCTTAGCAGACATGGTTCAGCGGTTCGGTTAAGTTTTTGAAAGATAACCCAATCAATACACAACTTTTAACTTTATGTTAACTCAACGAGTTTTTAGTTTGGGGCTTAACAAAGAAAAGTGAAGAGTTCGAACTGAACAAAGTCCTCCAAGTTATTTTAAGCGATCATCTTATTAAACTCTGTATGATAAACAATCAGGTACCTCGGAATTCGAATTGAGATAAAACTCACTCATAAATTATATCCAAGAATGTTTAAAAGAATTATGTTTTATTCGCTTGCGAGTAAAGGCTACTTATTGTTTACAGTATCTGTTCCGCATTTGTGTTTTTGAGGTCTGCCTTTTCGAGGTCTGTTGTGTTCGATGCATGGACACATTTAAAGAAGGAGAGTCAAACACATATTATCAATACAGCTTAGTTTTGTTCGGGACCTATTTACTTATGACATCGCATAATTTTCTTAGAGACATTCAAACAACGAGTCATTTACATTATAAATACAGCCTAGTTTTGTAGAGAACGTATCATACACATAAAATACAATCTAGTTTTGTTGGGAACATTTAAATAACGAGTTATACATTTGATACAGCATTAGTTTTGTTGTTGACATTTATAGAACGAGTCATACACATATGATCCCACATAGTTTTGTTCCAGACATAATTAAAGAACGAGTCATACACATAAAATACAGCCTAGTTTTGCTGGGAACATTTAAAGAACGAGTTAAACACTTATGATACAGCTTTAGTTTTGCTGTTGACATTTATAGAACGAGTCATACACGTATGATCCCGCGTAGTTTTGTTCTAGACATTTAGAGAACGGGTTATACACATAAAATACAGCCTAGTTTTGTTGGGAACATTTAGAAAACATGTTATACACTTATGATACCGCATAGTTTTGTTCCTGACATTTAGAGAACGAGTCAAACACATAAAAAACAGCCTAGTTTTGTTGGGAACATTTAAAAAGTTATACACATGATATACAGAACAGTTTTGTTCGAGACATTTAAGGAACGAGTCATACACATATGCTTGAGTTTTTTTGCCAAGTCTCTCACGATGCGTAACAGATCGACAATTTATTTTGACGGGTCGTGAGGGATCGGCGAACTGTCACGATCCGCCGACATTTTAGAACCAGCCTTCCAGGCCTAGAACCCAGTCCCCTACTGGCTAGCTTTGTCGGGTCGACATTGCTTGCAAACGATCCGGCGATTGGTCTCTTGCTTTGACGGATCGATATTACTTGCAAATGATCCGGCGATTTGTCTCTTGCTTTGACGGATCGCCGTTGCTTAAAGACGATCCGTTACTGTTCGGGTGTATTGGACATGTATGAATAACTTCAGCTGACTTCCATGCATTAGGAAAAGTAGAGAGAACAATTTATCATTTCTGTAAGAGGACAGAGAATGACGGGAAGGCAGTCTCTAAAAACCTCATTGTGTATTTTGTCGCGAGGCCAGGGGACTTGTTCAGCGGTAAAGCAAAGACAGTGCACCTCTCACGTCTTCATAAGTTACAGTCTTGAAATTGAAGGTTTTTACAGCGAGCGATGGTAGAAAAATAGGTTCTGAGCAGGTGATGTTGTTATTTTCAGCTAGTTGAGCGGCTACTAGCGCGGCATGTCTGCCAATTGACGAGAAAAAAACATTGAATTCGTTGGCAACAGTTTTTAGGTCTTTGGTGTAAAAACGTCTTTCTTGGTCTTTTGAAGGTATAACACGATTAATTATTTTCCAAAGTGAACGAGGATTCTTTTTGTTTTGCTCAACTTTTTTAAATGTGTAATTTTGCTCCACCTCCTTCAATTTTTCTTTGACAGAAATTCTACATTTTCTGTACTCACTCCAGTCAGAGAGGTCACGTTACTGGAGAAAGCGGCGGCGGAAATTGGACTCTTGTTCTTGTGCGCTTGATATCGTGCGATACGAATGGGCAAGGTCGGCGGCGAGTTGTAGTTATTTTCACAGAAGCATACTGGTCCAGTGTAGTTCCAAGCACAGAATTAAGTGTATCGAGTTTAGTGTCCACATCGTCCCCACAAAAGATAGACAAAAGACGGTCTGAGTGACTGGCTGAAAATGCTTGTGTCGTAGCTTTTATAACTGCGGGCTGTAACGTATAGTGAGGAGAGGGCTTGGGGACTTTTATCTTAAGATCACAATGACTCCGCTTCCGCGTATTAACTCGGGACAGGATACTATCATAACATCAAGCAGAGATTTAGATGTAGTAGTAATTCTAGTAGGAAGCTTAATGAGCTGCTGAAGATTCATTTCAGAGGAGAAGTTTTTTAAGGCTTTACTCTCAGTACAATCCTTTGAAAGATCACAGTTTAGATCGCCTAAAAGTGCAATAGGTTTGTTGAGCGCTAGTGCTTCCATGTAAGTAGGCTTCATTGTTTCATCGAACGCACCTAGAGGGCAGTCGTCAGGTCGATAAGTTGTGCATAACACAAGCGACTTATTTTTCTTGCTTAGAATGCTGATCCAGAGTTGGTGAAAATTTCTCTCAGAGATCGATGAAAGGCCTTTTAAAACCCTGTCTTTGAGTTCATTGCGAACGAAAACACAAACTCTACCTCCTCTTTTGTGCAGCCGATCTAAGCTGAAAAACACCATAAGAGCACTGTCAGACTGATTTTGCAGAAAAAACCCGGTAAATAACATCAGTCTAAATCCACGGTACTAGTGTTCTTCTAGACGGGTGTTTACTCTATGTCGTGTCAAAAGTCCATGCAGGCGGGGATCAAGAAATGTAGGGAAAGAGGGGCCGTAAACTTTAAGGCAAGCTCCATCCTTCGCCACAATTAGTAACCGCAGAACATATATATCGAGGGGCTAAGCTCGTACATCTCGCGACCCAAAGAACGCCGAAGGCGCGAGCTTTGTAGGGGGGTCCAGGGGCGTGCTCCCCCGAAAGATTTTGAAGTTTCGAACTTCTGAGATTGCCAGAAATGCGATATTTTTAACAGTCCAAGCAAATTTTTGTCATTTTTTTCATCGTCAGTTTCCGTTTTCTTCGGCAAAACCATTGGCAGGGCTAAAGCCCACCCAGCCCCGTACAACACTCTACACGCGTTTCACAAAGGCTGACTGGTGTTTAAACCATACAAAATAACAGCATCTTTTGAAGCCCTACGTGGAGATTACTCTTTCTTATCAAGAAAAAATTGAATGAAACCTTCATTTAAAATGAAAGAAAAAGTCAAGGTAGTACCTTCAGATCTAAAGAAGTTCTGCTATCAACGACAGCCCTGTAACTGGTACATGGAACTTTCAAACTATTACGTAGACGGCTTTATAAGCAGAGCCAGTTTCTCGTTCACGATTGAAAAAAAAAACATCAAAAACCTATTTCAGTTATTGCCTTCTTTTTAAATAAATGATTGTAATGCTGCCGATATATGCCTATTACAAAAGTTATTTGTTTCGATAAATCCGCGCCTGAAATCTGAATCAGTTCCTATTCGAATGCTGCTTTGTTAGTCAGAAAATTCTGGGGGGGGGGGGGGGGGGGGGTG
>JAOBRD020535963.1:0-16757 GCA_027575215.2 Hydrozoanthus sils | reverse complement strand
GCCCCAATTTCCCCCCCCCCCTCCCAAGTTTGAATAAGGTTAATATAGAATTAAATCAAGTTTCTTTAGAGACTTTCCGATAAGATAATACAATATAAGGTTACCTCTAAAAATCCACTAAACAAGTTTTTGATTTCATGTGTCATGAGAAAGCCATACTCGGTTCTGTTCCCATAGCAAACTGTCAGTAGTAAGAACAGGAACACTACGTATGTAATCAGCTCACGAGCAACTCTGAACATCTTTCTTTTCATTTTTCTTTGCTCTCTATCCTTTGCTAGTTCTTTTTCATCAGGAATTGCTATCTTGACTTCGTTCTTTGTGCCAGAATTCACGTTACACTTTGCTTCAACTGGAAAGAAATAAAGCAATAAAGATTATGTGCGTTTCTTTATTTCTCTAGCGACATAATTTTAGACCTGTACTTATATTGGTAACTAGACCCCAGAAGGGCAACCAATTGTGGCAAAACAAAAGCATTATGGAAGAGTAGGGAGAAAGGAGAAAAGCTGGAAAGAAATATTGGAGTGATCGATACAAATTGCAGGCGCTGACAGAGCTGGTTGGTGGGATTGCCTAAAGGATTTACGACAGGCAACAGTTCCGCTCACATTGACATGGAGTTGGAAATAGATGACGCTTGAAAATTATTTTTCAATTTCTAAAACTGAAGCTATAATAATAGTTGCAAAATGTCTCGAGAAATGGAAGTGTAATAGGGCAGTCTATTAAATCAATATTGGTTCAAAAAAGGACAAGGACTCTAGATGGTTAAGCATTTTTAATCTGGAAGCAAGTGCCGATAAGAAAGGGGATCAAACATGATAAACTGCAAGAGTTAGAGCCCAAAAAAAAGGTATTTTTAAATTTTTTAAACACTAGATAAACTTTAAACTTGAATAAGCTTTCGATAATCTCAAATAGAAGCGAGGTTACAGATGATGGACGCTACGACCTACCCGCGATCTGGCACAACTTAAATGTATCAAGAATTCCACCCCCTCCTACTAACTTACTAGGCTTGGTAACCCCGCCTCCATCTAAGGCTACCATATCTGAGAAAGATTACAGTGGTAAAAGCGTAACCAGTGTCTAAAAAGTTAAAAACACCTTTGTTCTTATTCAGTTGCTTGGATAGATGAGTTTACACAGTTCAAGTTAGTGCCCTTATAAATCCTAATGCTTAACTGCGGATATTTTTAATTTTCTTAGAAACAATAACAATAAGTTATAAGTAAGTTATCATACCAGCCCATCGAGCTGTTTTTATTCCGGCCGGGTTTTTTAGTATCCATGCGAGAACGACCATAATAACGAACATCTTGATTGGCTGATTGAGAAACAGTTCTTGTACAAAAGAAACAAGCATTGACGACAGCCATTGGTTAGCGACATCTTTTCCCCACATCAAACTGTAGAAGAAGGTGAAGGAGGATGACGTCACAACAATAACAAAGCTAAGACACCAAGCAAATCCCCGGCACCAATGTGGCAGCAAGTATCCTGTTTCCATTTTATGGTCACGGGCATTTGAGATGACATCCACGGAACAACTTTGGATTTGCACACTAATATCTTCTAGTGCTCTTGTGTCATTCCCTTCCAACTGGTTTGAATTATTTGCCACGGGTTGTCGCTCTCTAGAACTTCCTCTAGAGTAATCTTTGTCGTACTTGCCATCTTCCCCTGTGAAGGCCTCAAAATTGAACCTAGAGTCTATTACTCCACGTAAATCCCATTCTGCTGTTGACTGTAAATCTTTTCTGCTCGTGTTGCACAAGTACAGTTTTCTAAGTTTTTCGTCCTCTTCTTCAGAAATATCATCGCACCCCACGTAGTCTTCTCTCTTGAAGTACTCATCTCCTATTGCTTTCTCTATAGATGAGTTGAAATCAAGGACATTAAAGGCAGAGGATCGACTTGAAGAAGGTAGAACAAATGATTCTTCGCTGTCCTTGTAATTGCTAATTATAGAAAATCCCAACATTGGCAGTATGTGTAAGTTAAGATTCTCAATGTTTAGCTTGTTATCAATACGATTTAGCAGGGGTCTAGAGTTTATTATTGTTTCCTCCCTGTCCATACTTTTCTTTGTTGACAAATTGCTTCCATTGCTGCTAATGTTCAGTTGTTTGGTCAGCTCATTTCTTTTATATTTATTATGCTTCTTATTCCTTTTTTCATTTAAGCCCCACTTTATTCTTGCCGGATGACTGTTTCTAAACACCCATACTAAAAGAAAGTTGATTGGGGCAACAATAAGACAGCTTTGAATCCCAATTGCTACTTGTCTTGGGCTGAACTTGAGAGGCCCGACTTGAATAGTTTGGTCTACCGTTTTGTCTAGTCTGTAAAACATTGCATTGGCAATCATAGCTGAAAACAATAAAGTCAAGCAACAAGTTGCTCGTTGAGCTCTTGTGAACGTGCTTTGAGGAGTCTTTGTAACAATTGAAAGCCACAGGTGATTGTCAGCATAGTTTTTGTACACTCTTGATTTGAACTTACTCCTGAACGATGCTCGCCTCTTCTTAGGCGTAGAAAAAAGCGAACGAGAAATCTTCCCATCATCTCTTTCTAAGGCAAACCAACGGCTACAAAGAAACTGTGTCGTTTCATCATTGCTGAGATCTCTTAATAGTATCGAGCTTAAAAACCACGAAGGGTGTGGACCTGAGTTATCATGCCAGACTTGAAGTCGCTCTAATGTTCCAACTCTTTTTCTTAAGCTGACAAAGAGTTTATCAGAGCTCCCTCGAGCTAAGATCACCCTTCCGTGAGCAATGTTCCGATTCAAAACAATTGGTGAGCTGATAGTCTCACTTCCATGCACCACTATATAAACGTTTGCCGTTGTTCCGGAATTTTTCCAGACTCCCGTGTTTATTGTCATTTCGTACTGATAGGGTTCCACAACGTCAGAGATGAAAGATAGTGGTGGGCCGATCTGAGAACAAAATAGATCAGAAAATTGTTGTTAGGTAGCCTTGACGAAAGCAGTATGCATAGAAAATTATTCCCCTTAATCTTTACCGTTTTTCTGAGTCGAGTAGAAAGTTTTGCTGTTTTGTAATAAGACAAATTGTAAGGTATTTCCTCTCGGACCAGTTTGAATGGTTCTCAGTTTTCTCTGTTCCCTACTAAATGTTTCCAAGGCACATGAATTAATGAAATAATGGTTTCATTCCAGCTTACATACAGTTTGAGAAATGATAAGAGAATTGGTCTCAAAAAATAATTTATTGCAGTAGTGATCCTACCAGTTTTCGATTTTCAAACTTAATAACGAAGATGCATAGATAGTACGCGACTATCGAAAAAAACCTCAAACCGATGCTGTGACCAAAAGTTGTACAAACTGACTTGGTTTTAAATATATTTGCACTTGAAACTTGTCATTTTGCATTAGATAGCATTAATTTCTGGTCACTCAAATTCAACTTCGTACCCAGGCTTTTTCATTGGGGGGAATTTATGAAAAGGCCTGGATACGAGAATGATTGAAATGATGTAGCTTCGTTACAGTTTCAAAAGAAACAGAAGCACGGGTAGCATAAAAGTAGTACACACTTACTCTCAAAAGAAAGTATCAGTATTCGAGGCTCAAAAAGGTTATTGTTTTTCGTCACAGTTTAAACTCTCGAGTGTCATTACACAAAAGTAGTTTGCCCTTATGAAACACAACAAAAGAGAGCTCCGTACTTGGACTTGGCACAGCAAAGAAAAGCACAGAAACTTAGGAGCTGTTCATGGAGGGTGAAACAAAAAACACATTTCCTGCTAGCTTTTGCACTAAACAAGACATGGGATCATCGACCTACTTATTCCTAACTCGATCAAATCTTTCTACAAAAACTCGAGGAAGAATTTGAAACTCCTAAGTCAGAATTGTGTTTTAGAAGGTTTTGACATGAGCAATGTCGGCCCCTATAACTAGCCTTAGTTATTGCGAAGTGGCCACTTTCAACCAATATTAAACTAGATCCATACCTTCTCCTGGTCATTTCTGTCAGCCCGCCTTGCGATAATCACCACACCCAGGTAAAGCATTAGCAGCACAATAATGGTTGAGAGCACAACAACACTTCCATCGCGATCGAAATTGAGGAGACTCAGACGAACTTTGCCAAAATCTATAGGATTAGGTGTCACGAAAAAAGTTCCGCCAAATGCAGTCAGGTGGTTACAATGACAGACGATGGTCTTTTCGTCGGAATTAGAGCTTACCTGCAAAAGCGAAATTTGAAAGAGAAATGAAAACTTGGGACAAATTGCTGGTTTCAATCAATGTGATCATCTTCAGAGAGGTCAAACTTTGACATGCTGTAACCATATCCCAAGGCAAGTGTACGAAAAGCCAATTGCCCCAAGCGGAAAGCGCATTAACCCACGACACCCCGATCATATATATAACCTTGTCCTTAACTTTCAGATTGTACGATACCTGTAAAGTATTGAAACAGGTTCACGGCTAGAAGCAACATGTGTTAGGGTTTTGAGGAATGAAAGCGAATCGTCAACAGTATGATTTCATTGTATTAGAGTTAACCACAAACACACCGAGAAAAGAAACAACAAATGATTTTATCAGGTTAACAGCGCATCAGACACCGCCACCTATCCGCATGGTGCTATTTCAAAAGTGCTGCCTGGTAGATTTTTTTTGTTGATCACAACATTTGTAAATCCTGGCTCATTTCGACTTTGTGTTTTCCCTCTTTGGCATTACCCTTTTGTGTTAGCAAAGTGGCTCCGATCGGGAGACTGCCAAATTCCTGACAAGGCATCTAGCATCTTGAAACAGGCTATATCCACAACAAGGAATGCATTCAGTATCCACGGAATCTACGTACGATCAAAGCATCCGGTATCCAGAGGGCAGGGACTCGGCGGCATCCACTACTGTTCTGCAAGCGTTTACATGGGGCAAAATGGGGAACGCTAGAAAATCGCAATCACTTGTTTTTTTAGCATATAGATCCGTAAGTTAAAAATACTTGCGGCACGAGCAGTAAACATATTTGTCCTTACCTCACAGCCCTTGTTCGTCCATTTTTGTTTCTCTACTGACCAGTACAAGCAACTGGACTGCCACGTCGTCATGGTGTAGTTCTTGTCACTGAATGAATCATAAACCAAAAGCGCACTGTTGTTGAGAGGAATCATTTTCGTGGCCAGAGCTGGCGCTTCTTTAGGTTCAACACACGATCTTCTTTTTCGTTTAGAATTCACACATGATCTTCTTTTCCTTGATAGTGGTGCAGTTTTCAAAGTCCTGAAACAACGCGCAGTGCAAGTTCGGGTAAGAAGAAGGATGCGGACAGGGATTATGGGTGGCAGAGATGCCAATTAATAATCAGGACTATTATCTTATATCTACCTAAAATTAGAAAAAGTATAAAAAAATTCCGTTTATTCGTTTCAATAGAGCCAAATCATGGAATTCAATTCAAGAAGACTTGAAGCTCAATGGCCGGAACGTGTTAAGAAAACTTCTTTAAGAATAACTACTTCACACATATACAAACTGATGTTTGTTAGTTTTGCTTTTGTTTGTTCTTATGATTTTTATGCTCTATTTGCTACCTTTTTTCTGATGTACTCTTAGTACGCTAGGACTTCTAGCAATGTATAAACGTATAATAATCACCTACTGGCTTAGCTACTTAGCTCGATTAGTTTTCCTATTTCTAAGTAGCTTGCACTCTACCTCTGCAAAGTTTTAATACCTTTTGCCTTTTAAGTTACTGTTAATACTACAACTATCTGAGTAATCAACAAACTTGTTGCGGTTGTTGATAACAACAAAGTCAAGATTATGGGAAACAATAAAAGTACAGATAAAGATTAAGACCTTAGCGATAAAGGGAGAAGTTAAGGTAAATTTAATGTCGGTAGTTCCATGTGTTAGGCGCAGGCATCGTGGAAGACTATCCATTTTCGATGTTCCGTTTTAGGCTTTAGTCTTTACTGGTAGAAAAAAACTCAAAACAAACTTTCCGATACCAAGGATTAAGCTGAAGAGTATTCAGATGAGAAAAAACGAGAAGGATAACGAGAAAGATTAGCAAGAGAATATCTTAAAAGGAACTTAGGATGAATAGACGATAGTGAATGGAATAAGGATAAAGATTTGGTTAATGAGTTTTAATGGAAGGGATTCGGGACGAGATAAGGATAGGGACTGAGAAAGCGCATGAGACAACGAAAGAGACAGAATGTACTCAAGAGAACAGGAAAAGGGAGAAGAACAGCAATAAGGATAGGGATCAGGAAGGTATGCAGATGGAGAAAATGGTAGGGATATAAAAAAAGATAGAGATAAGGAATGGGATAGAGTTTTGGATAGGGCTTGAGAAAAAAGATGGAGATAGGAGACGGGGATTAAGATGGGGATCGGGATTGGAATACGGATCAGATAAAAGGGAGAGGGATTACAATGGGGTAGAAATAGTCATGAGCCTTATAATTAAAGATATGATAAGAGTAAAAACTACAGAAAATAAGAAGAGGAAGAGACTAGATACTTTGACATCTAACCCATTGTACTGCACACCAATGTAATACGTTCCCGAATGCCTTACAACGCTTCCAGGAAGAAATACTGTGTTAGGATCTTTCGTGCATTCTACGTAGTGATTGGCTGAAACTCTAACACAGGATGAAAAGTCGGGAAAAGTTGCCCGGTAGTCATAGTTGTCAATAACTGGACGTTCCTTGTACTTCATGTAAACTGTCAACTGGCTTCCCGGCTCGGTGTTTACCTACAGAAACACCAATAAAACTGTTATTTCTAAACTAGTGGTTGTTGCATGAACACATGTATCTGAAGGGTTGTCATGAACAAAATAGCCTGGCGGTTTTGTCAGAACCTGTAATCTAATCTATCTCGCTCGTGGACTTGCTCGCTCGTGATAAGTAATTATCCCCCGAAGTGGAGGTGACTAGTTGTGGATATTTATCGAGACGCGAATATATATTGCTAGGCACCGACAATGAGGAGGATAATTGTTTTAGTATATGCCAAATCAGTCGAATAAATTCAGGTGAGATTTGGTGAATATCAAGTTTGAACCAAATTTATCAATTTAAAATTTCAAACGGAAGTAAGTAAAGCCCACGCTCACTTAAATCGTTGTAGTTTTTCTTGAAATTTCGTGGTAAGAAAATTTCATCCTTCTTGTGATTACATACATTCAAAGTTTAGTGGCCCTTTTTTGTGTTTAAAGTGAATGGCTGAATCGTTTGTTTCGCGAATTTCCTCTTCCGAGATTGTCGCGAAACGAGTCGCCATTTTGGTAGCTTTCTCAAAACAGTAAATATCCTTGCATATTTACTGTTTCAGGAACCAATCCGAGCGCGCGAAAAAAACTAATCACTGATTTGGTATATACTAAGAGACGATATTTACTTAATAAGTATCACGTAGTAATCTCCACCTATTTACCATAAAGCAAAGTTTTACCGTCATTTTCAACGAAGCTCCATCTAGATCCATTAGGACAGTGTGGTACTGCATTTGATTAGGCTTGACAAAAAACTTTCCATCTTTCGAGGACCTTTGTTCAAGATCCATTGCTCGATGAATTGCAACCGTTAAGTTAGTCCGAAGGTCTGCAACAGCAATGGGAGCTCCAATGTCGTCTTTAAGTTTAAGACTGACAATGTGAGAGCTTATTTTCTCGGATCTTTCATCCCAGGTGTAAGGGTTGAAGGGCATTGTCAGCATCTAATCATAATTATATAAGAAAGTATATCAAAATATGTTAATAAAGCATGATACCAAGTGCACTTTAATCTCTAATTCGTTCCAATTTAGCCTTATCTTGACTTGAGCTGAAACTATTAAAACATCAGATCCAGAGCTAGTGCACAACGAACTATCTCTGTGACAACAACTTTGCAAAAAATCTTGTGCTCATAAGTGGCTAGTGGCAAGCCGAGTTAGTAAGGTGCAAGCCAAGTCTGTCGTTCCAAGGATCCATGTTCGATTCCCGGCCGTTCCTCACTCATAGTCTTTAAAAAACTAAGGAGAAGTTGCTACCTTTGCTCGAACGGTAGGACCTTCGTGTCTCCTCGGATGGGGACGTTAAACTGTAGGCTCCAGGTGACAGATCTTGAAGGGGACCTCGAGTCCTATTGCCTGCTCTCCCGCTGGAGACAATTATAGGCACCAACACTGAGTGGGATAATTGCTTTAGTACTGATACCAAATCAGTCGAATGAATTAAGGTAAGAGTTGGTGAATGCCAAGTTCGAATCAAATTTATTCGTTGAAATTTTTACACCCAAGTAAGAAAATTAAGAAAAGCGCGCACTCACTATCATTGTTGTGCTTTTTCTTGAAATTTCCGGGTAAAACAATTTTCATCTTGTCTGTGAATACAGACATCCCAAATTGGGTTGCCCTTTTTGTGTTTAAGGAATGGCGGAATCGTTTATTTCGTGAATTTCCTCCTCCAAGACTGTCGCGTCGCGCGAAACGAGTCGATATTTTGACAGCTTTTTCAGGAACCAATCAGAGCCAATAGCTATTCACTGATCTGGTATCAATGAATCAATCAATCGATCAATCAATCATATTTAATCATATTTCACACCACCTAGAGTTTGCAATACAGTACTTACATATTTACAAGGTTTACAATAGAGTAGTTTTATCCTATATAATATACATGTTTGTGTATAGACTAATACAGTAATATTAGTAGAAAATTGTCCGGAATAAGTATTTCCACTTACCAGAGCATCTACAAAGCTGACGTCTCGACTGTGAAATCTGAGCAACTCCTTGGCAGGTGGCAATCGGAAGCTGCTGTTTCCTGTCTTAATCTTTGAGCCATTTAGGTCCGCCGGTCTTTGCCGATCAAGTAACATAGACAACGAACTAGTTTCGATTAATGTCGGTGGTTCTCCGACAATCTTTCTAGCAAGCAATGTTCTACCAATTTTACTGACTTGGGTGACCGATGTTTCAACAGTTGTTTTACTCTGATGTAGATTGAAAAAGCACATGTTAAGTATTAAAGGCAAAATCTGTTCCACGTAGAAACTAGTACTTGTGAAAGTAAACTAAAGTTATATAAATGGCTTGTAAATAAAAGGTTACAAAGTTTCTAAGTCAGTACAGGATCACCTGAAAATGTCCCAAAGCGATAAATCCACCTTTTACTAACAGTTCTTCCACTGAATGTTAATTTTTGATTGCAACACAAACCGTATTTAAATGTGTCGTAAGTGACCAATGAAACGTTTAGGATGGATTCTTTTTTTACCCAAAAGACCTTGGCCGTATAGCTCTGAGCGGAATTATCTTGAAAGAGCTTCCAAAGTCTAGAGGATTAAATCGAGTACCTTAAAAATAGTCGGCGGTACAGTAGACGAGCGGTTAGCGTGCTGGACTCGTAATTCTAGGGTAATGAGTTCGAGCCCCGGTTGGACCTTTGTACTGTGTCCTTGGGCATGCAAGATACATTACCCGACAAGTTTGTTTCGGCGACTAAGCTGTAAATAGACTAGTATCCAATCTAGGAAGAGTAAAAGATTCTCAAACGTGGAACACTGCGGAAACTGGATCGAGATAAGCGCCGGTCAACTGCTACCGCCAGCTGACTCGACAAAGGATTTAGTTTAGATAGTGCTTACAAAACTTGTTTTTGATGTCCTTGTTGTACTTTCGTTTGAGCGGTTACTGTTACTTTCAATTTTCTTTATTTGGGCGCATCACTTCATCTTTATTATCACTTAGAACTAATTATTAATAAGTATAGTAAGTAGTTGTTATTACTTCCTGTTCAATTTGGCTTCCATTGGACGGAAGGGATTTGATAAGAGAACGTCTGGCAACTCTTGATGCTGCATTCATAACATTCCCAACAGTCTTAACCAAGCTTTCACTGCCAAAACGTACGAGTTCCTCAACACTAGATTCCGTGTCGTTGGTCAAAACTGTACTCATCGACTCCACAAGTTCAACGATTCTTTTCTGCATTAGAAACATGAAGCAAGCCAAAAGCATGTTCTTATAACCATTACAAAACTAAATCAGTATAAATAAAAAAAGAAAGCAATAAGAAAGTAATTTTTGTCTGTTTTCCTATCGTTTAATTTCTATCTCTTACCCCCAAACGAGGGATATCAAGCAAGTTATCTTGGTATCATTTAACTTTGAATGGTTCAGCCATGAGGTAAATGTGAGGTCACACTTGTAGCGATATAGTAAATCTATTAATGTTAATTGTTATCCCATAACTTATCAGCAACTTAACATAAACTCGCCGGGGTTAGTACGTAGCCTGGAATGTTGGAATGTGCTAGGGGTGTCCCGTCAAAGCCCCAAAACCCTGACCCTATTCAAGACAGTAAAATTTTGGAAATCTATACCCTGTTAATAGGACAAATAGAGAAAACATATACCCAATTCAAGACTGAAGGGTAAAACACACATTCATCGTTTTTCTTGTAAATGTGGTGTTAAGGCGGGAATTATCCCAAAGCGCACTTTGTGGCCACTTTTTCTCATGTTTCTTCCGATATCTCCGTCCATGGTTTGAATCTACAAAATCCCTATGCTTAAAACACAGATGGAATGAAGAAGAGTCAGCTTGAATATTTTAGGATTTATTGGATGAATTTTGACTTGTATCTTTTTTCTTGCAGATTGGTAAGTTTTTTGAATTTGGTGATTTTTTGGGAAGTTTAAAAATGTATTTTTGGGAAAGTTTAAAAATTAATTTTGATGTCAATATTTGATGTAAATTCGCCAAACCGTCCTCAAACCAAAGCTGTACTAGTTCCTTGCCAGGAGGGATGGTTTGCTGATTTTACTCAATATTCTTCTTATTCAAATATCTTTTTCAACTTCCTCAATATCCAACAAAAGTTTGGGCTAACTCCCGCCTTAATGATAAAAGGATGAAGAATTTCAAATATCTTAAAAACCGAGTGTCCAGATACTGAGCGAGCAAACGAGGTTATTAAGATATTTTTTACATGGCTTCAGTTTGAGATCAGTAAAAAAGGACAAACGATTACATCTCCGCGCTCGCGTTAACGAGAAATCGGTCCAATAACTTCCCAGTCCTGTATGGTAAGTTATTGCAGCGATTTTCGGCCAATCAGCGCGCAGGATTTGGTTATTGCCCTAGAAGTTTGACTTGCAATGTACTAATCATCTTTAAAAGGCGAAACATCAAGTATGACATTTGCCACTAAGTGCTTTAGAACAATGCTGTCATCAACCCTTCTATGAAATTGGAATCTAGGCAACACGTGCACGTTATCAGCGGCTGTTTAGTTTTTTCTTTTGTCAAGTTTAACGTCATTACAGTAGATCAAATAGCGTGGGGTTAAATATCGCTACCCTGCTTTTAAAGGCAATATAAATTATGTGCACTAAAAGTGACACCTGATTAAGACAGCTTAAATGAAAATGTATATACCTTGTCTAAAGTCAAGGACCTCATAAAACAATACCTTGGCTGGCGGCACGTCCCTTTATAGTAAATATGTTTGACTACCTACCTTACCCCTCTCCATCCCCATCCCCCCCTCTCCCCCATCATTCTGGATAAACACTGACCCAACATAAAAAAGCTAGTTACTTTTGAGACATAGTTTGAAAGAGAATCGAGGGTCTGAGGCTGGAGGCTGTGTGATTTAAATGACAAAGACATCTAAAGTATCCAACAATCCTTGTAACACATTGTTACTTTTCTAAAATTTGGCGTTTTATTTATTTACAATATTGAGCCTTTTTGTCTATGTTAAGTTTAGAATGGGCATGAAAAAAAAAATACACTCACATACATTAACCATTACCTTTAGAATTACTTCCATGCAAAAAAAGACATTTAGCAAAAAATACGCAATGTTTTTGACAAATTTTGCGGCAGTTGGATAAAATATGATCCCGGCCCCCTCCCTCTTTCCTAAAAGAAGCAAGTGACTAAAGTATTCTAGGAGTAAAAGTCTCAATTCTTTAACCGTTGAACTCACCTGTGACGTCAAAGAAAGATCTTCAGGTTTCTCCGTTGCTTTACTCAAAACTGCGGTAACCTGGGACACAGCTTCAATAGACTTTGGCTTTATGGTAGCCATGGCAACAATGATGGATTCTTTGACCTTGGGTCAAAATTATGTTAAGTATTATATAAACAAACTTTGTACGGACTTTAATTACTGTTGACTTGCTACAGTTGAGCAGACAAAAGGTTGGGACGCTAGAAACAGCTATTGGGAATCTTGTTAAACATGGTAAACTAGCCTAAGCAACAACTCCGAAAAATCGGCGGCTGTATATTTTACCAGAAAGCATTAAAATCCTTACACTGCTAAAAGAAACTTAAGGAAGGTGTAACAGTTGGTAAAAATCTTTCTTGTAATAGCTAACAACATTGCATGTGTATGTCAAATTTGAGGTTTATAGATTGTCGCTATAAGGTTTTTTTATGGGAAAGATTTAGGCGAATTGCAAGGAATTGTGGGTAAATTTATGTTAGTTTTTATATTTTACGTAAAGGTGTCAGGGTAAGTTATTCGTAGCAAATGTGTAGATATCATTACAGGTAATTATAATAATAATAATAATAATAATAATAATAATAATGATAATAATAAAAATTATGTCTAGTGGGCTAATCGCCCTTACTTCAACGAGGTCGAACTGAAAGGCTAACATATTACATGCAGACCAGACACAAACTGCTGCCGTTATACGGCACATCCAGCAATTTGGAGCACAGCTCTACAGGCAGTAGCTAGAATTAGCTCGGTGTCAATTCTTCTTTAGGGAGGAAAACTGGAGTAACCGGAAAAACTGGTTTTTTGGATTTTTATTTATTTTTTTCTCGTCATAACCACTAATATAATTAAAAGCCATTGTTGCTGTAATTCTTAATGGTTATATATATTACTAGTTTCATTATTCTTAATGTTATTCTTATCACTAACGCTAACACTGTTATTGTCATTGTTATGGTCATCAAACTGACCTCTGTTTTATCTTTCTTCGTCATTTGAACTGTTGGTTCCGCCTTGTCAAGAGATGCCAGGGCAGCGGTTGCTAGTTGAGTTGTCCCATCTACATCGCCATCTACAGCCATAGCAACCAACTTGCTTCTTTTTCCTGTTGTTAGTTCTTTTAACGTGGCTCTTAGCTCTTTGGTCTGCTTTGGTGGGAATACCTACACAGTACAATACAACGCAGCGTCCTTTAACCGCAGGCATAAAGTTGTGGATTTAGATGAAAACAAAATTTAATTTTGCCAATTAAAATGATTTAGGTTATTTTCGTCATTTACTTGAGTTCAAGGCTTTACAAAAGGTTTACTGAGGGAATGCTCTGGCTGCAAAACATTTTGGTCTCAAAAAAAAAAACTTTAGTTAGGCCTGTGTCAATATCAGCAGCTCAAATTTGACAATTCTGTTCAATTCTTTTATTCTACTGGATAATTTTACGAAAAATGCAAGTAATGAAACAGTCCGAACAAGCCTATAGAGTAGATTCTTTTGACAGTTTGACGTTGTGACATTAGACGCCAGTGCAACATGGCTGCCTCCATGGGATTGACAATAGCTTTTTTTTATCATTTTTGCAGAATAATAAATTAAATAAAATTAATCTTTTTAGAAAGTACATATTTGGAATCCTAAATTGATGTTTTTGTACATATCAAAAAATAATTTGCAAGTTCCTTTTAACTCTGGCTATGCCCTTGCCTCATCTTTAGTTATTTGACCAATATAGTGTTATGTATAAAAAGGATTCCTCCCCCGTTTTTGGACTAAAAATTCAAGGACTTTTCAAGAACTTTCGAGGACATATTTTCCATGGCTGTTCGCAGAAAGAGCGAAAAGTACAAAACTTTTCATTGGCCCTTAACATTCCAGACATCCAACCAATCAGAGCAATGAATATAACCAAGAATGTTTATGTGCAGGGGGCGTTCGATCGACGTTCGAAGGTTGTTATGATCGTCTTTTTTGTTTTTTTTTACCATTATTACCTTCCTGCCAATAATATATATTTTCATATAAGGCACTCTAGAATGTAAGTTAGATGAAATTAGCTACAAATTTCAAGGACTTTCCAGGAATAACTGCAATTTCAAGGACGTTCAAGGCCTTGATTTTTTGTTGTGAGATTCGAGGACTTTCAAAGACTTTCAAGGCGCGTGGAACCCTGTACAAAGAAGCTAGTTTCGCAACAAACAATAACACAAAACAAGCAGATACTGAACTTCATATGAAGGAAAGATCATTCGATTATTCCGAAGAACATATATCCTATATACAAACTTGGAAATATATTGCGTCTAAAAGTAAACGCGGATTGACATTGTTTCTACGCCAAGCCCCCGTCAAACTGAGCAAGATAATAAAAGAAAGGGTTTTAGAATAAAGTTTGTTTGCTTTCCTGTTAACCTTAAAATGATTATTATTTTATTTAAAATTTTAAAAATAGATACTGATGAAATACCAGGATTTTTCCTTTTAATAAAAAATCATATTTTCATCACGCGCAGTGAAAATACTATTTTTATCTTTCACGTGCGAGGATATTGGTGTCACCAAGATTACTAACACATTAAGCCAATAACGAGAAAGTTTTCCGCTTAGGCGCGCTGCCGGTTCTTTTAAAAAAATTGTGTCTTATGTAGGAATTTTATCAGTATCCATAAAATAAACAGAATATTACATGGCCCTTGGGGATACAAATTCTATCCTCTCGTGGTGTTAGTATGTAACACTCGTTCGCCTCGCTCACTCGTGGAAGATGCTTTCAGGACTTTCGGCACTCAAAGATAAAATTCGTATTCCCGCGCGGCCATGTAATATCATCTATTTAACGCAAAACTATATAATTATTCAGCAAAAGCAAAGTACCACAAACCTGAACACTGAACCACACTAAGGTCGCTGCACCCAAAGAGTCGACAATGGCGATTTGTATTGCTACTGTATGATTCAGAGCAGAGTTTCCCTGGGGGAGGCTAACGGAGTTAAAATGCTTGTTACTATAACTTGCTGAAGTAAAGGACGCCTCGGCTATCTTATAAGAAATCCTGTATTTCAGAGGCATGTCATCATCCAACCATCCAAAACACGTGAAAAGAAAATTGGTTACCAAGGCAATCCCAGAGAATGGCTCAACAGTGCACTTTCCCCCCGTGGGAGGGGCGTTTGTTGTAAAGTCATACACAGCAACAGTTTCCGCAAAACCATAAACTTCAACTTTCGTTGTTATTCGATAATCCTTGCCAGCATGCAAGGCATTTTCCTTGACTGCCAAGTTATCATGTTCGAGTTTAGTAAGAGTGTTCTTCAGAAGATAACTCGCGAGTTTTGTGACCGCTTTACCTTCTATCCACGCTGTAACTTCAAACAGGTTCCAGAGATATTTTACAGAGTAGTCGCAGGTTCCGTTACAGAACGCGACCAACCTTAGTCGAGAAGATGGATTCATTTTGACACCACAGTTGGAAAAACACCTGAAAGTAATGATAACGCTGTTGATTGGTTTTATATGAAAAAATAGCTATCCTACAATTGTTCAGTTCAATAAAGCATTCATTAATTTTGTCTGTTAATGTCTGATTAAGAATTTAATGAATAATTGAAAGATGTTGAGCCTCAACATTTAGTAAAGCGGGTTGTCCAATGTACATGATCTGATTCCCATGGTAAATAGTCGATTACGTTTGGTGCCAAGTCCTTAGAGACTATATCTCTCAGAAAAAGTCTACATCGCGCTACGTTATCGTAAGCACAGGCGGACACGGTCAAAGACAGTCGGTGTCAGGTCAGGAAAGACTTAGAATAATCTTTCTCATATTGTTGGGCAAATAAATAGTTTTAAGATCTTCAAACATGTACTTTTCTGTTTTGCTAGTTTATCATCTTCAATTCATTCTCCAAACAAGTATGCAACGTCGAACTCTTTTGCAGCCAACTTGTTTAAGTTATTTAGTTTCTCACTTCACCCCTAGGAACAGCCAAGTTGTGCTCTTTCACACCTCGTGACCTATAGAACAGTTTTACTGTACTTTATTTCGAATAAGACTGTTCATAATCTAATTTCATGTTCTTGAAAATGAAGCCAAGCTGGCTTCGAAACATCGATTTTTATTTAAAGTGCTAGTCTTTGTCCTAAATACTTTTAAAACCTCTCAGTTTTAGTTTTGTTTTGTTTTATAACATTTATGACTCGAGGAGTCACGGGAGAATAGGATTCGAGGTCCCCTTCGAGGCCTGCCATACGGGACCTACGGTTTAACGTCCTTATCCGAGAAGATGCGAAGGTAGATGTTAGAACAAAGGCAGCACCTTCTCCTCAGTTATTTTAAGATCCTGAGTGAAGGTTCGGCACCGGGAATTGAACCCAGGCCTCCCGCACGACAGACTGGTGCCTTACCAACTGGGCTAAACAGGCTGCGGTTAAATATTAAACATTAATTCCACTTCAAGTGAGGCGGATAGTGGCAGAATATTTACTGAGCGTCGAAGGTGCGAGGTAGATTTTCATGAAATGGAAGTAGAATAAACTTGTGCTTTAGTATATACCAGCGAGGCAACAAACTTCCATATAAGAAAACAAATGATTTTTAAGAAAAAAAAACCCCTTTTACTGACTGAGCGTGGCGAGACTCATACATGTGAGCAGCCTAACATACAACAAACATATGGTATATAGTTTTTAAAAAAAACTATTGAGTGCGTCGGCGAGTAGTATAAACTTGAAGTATATATGATAAATG
>JAOBRD020535862.1:0-16758 GCA_027575215.2 Hydrozoanthus sils | reverse complement strand
GTGTAATGAAGGCTACTGAAGTCTAATGAAGTGTAATGAAGGCTACTGAAGCCAAATGAAGTACAATGAAGGCTACTAAAGTCTAATGAAGTGTAATGAAAGCCACTGAAGCCAAATGAAGTGTAATGAAGGCTACTGAAACCAAATGAAGACAAATGAAGTAGAATGAAGACTATTGAAGCGTAATGAAGTACGACGGAGATTATTTATGTGTTATTTATGCTAACATATATAAGTAATGATGGTTGATGAACTATAATGCATGCGAATGAATTAAAAGAAAATAATCATTATAGTCTGGAATATATTTGGGTGCTTCCATGGCATTTTATCATGGCGTATATACCCGGACATGTTACGCCACGGCATGTCACGTGACAGGACACGACAAAGTTTTAATTTCTTTTGTTTCCCACATCACGTCTCAGCGGTTGTTAGTAAATTATAAATTGTCCACCTCAACACTAACCCAGAACTAGCTTTCTTGTTGACATTATTCGCAGTAGCAATTAACAAATGCTTTGTTTAAATGCAAGTCACGTTGTAGTTAATAGATATGGGTAGAGTGTCAAGACGTCCTGATATAACCGACTTTCGAGTCGTAATTGAAGGATACAGCGACGTCGGTAAGACATCATTAATGTTTGAGTTTATACATGGATATTTTCCTGAAGAGAAGGATCAATGGATGGGGGAGAACAGCTTCAAACAATGCGTTTTGGACGAACAACATATCAGAGTAGACAGTGAGTACATCCTGTATGAATCGTCTTCCGCTTGCCGTCATGCTGTGAGTACCAAAATTAAAAACATAGTCACGCATGGCGGCAGAGTTTTTTTAAGCGTGACTCTTTGTTGTCGGAAGACCAATCATCCCTTTCGAGTTGACGGCCGTCTCTCGTGGCAAGGCGAAAGAGCCGCCGTTAACAGGGAATTGCAATCGAGGGCTAAGTTTTTGATCCATCTTTGTATTTCTTAACATTCTTTTAAAAGCAGAATTAGATAATTCAAAATACGACAACAGTTTGTCTCAAAGGTAAAAATTAAGACAGAATTCAACTGAAAACGTTACTTTGTTTCATTTAAAACCCAAAAGAGTCAATATGGCGACAGATTTTCAAAAATTTAACCGTGCCTACGCCTGAATCTATTGGAGTTGTGGCCTTGTTTTCATACTATAGCTGACAGTGAAGCTCTCCACGGGAGGTGGCACCATGAGTGGAACTCTGCCGACACCGGCTGCACCCCTTAACCCAATGAAAGGGGTAGGGGGAGCAGAGAGAGGGGAGCTCTTAATTGCCAAAATTTACATTAAGTGAACATTATGGTGATGACTTGAAGAAATTAAAGTACTCAGTGTAACAAAATTTCATGACGAAACTTTGATCCAAAGCTACATTTGCAAAAGAGAAACAAAAAACCTTTCTACTTGGAATGCCTTAAATGACTTGGCATACAAATGTTTGGTTAATATGTTGGTATTGTTTGAAAATTTTAGCAGTGTTTGTAAGCAAAGCAGTCTTTTATTGTAAAGATAAAAAAAATTTTTTTTCCTAAAAATTATCCGGGTTTTGAACAACCCGGCGGGCCCTGTACGCTGTAAATGAAAGCTAAGCTAAATCCTTTCTCGTGCCTACTGGCCCATTCGGCTGGTGCTTATCTCCGGTTTCCGTAGTGTTAAGCAGTTGAGAGTCTTGACTCCCCCTGGACAGGACACTAATCTATCACAGGTTTGCTCCCAGCAGAACTGGTACTCATATATACAGCTGAGTCGACTGGAACAAAGTCGGGTAAAGTGTCTTGTTCAAGGACACAACACAGTGGTCTGACCGGGGCTCGAACTCGCGACCCTAAGATTACGAGTCGAACACGCTAACCGCTCGGCCACTGCACCGCAAACATAAATGAATTACAATGACAATAATAGAATAATAAAGACAAAATAATAATGTTATCATTAATGATGATGGTGATTGTGGTGATAATCATACTAAAAGTTCAAGGATTAATGTTCAGTCAACGATTGAGCTCGAGGTCAAAGTAATTAATTCCTCCATACGTGTGTAAGATGACAAATCCACCTCGAAACTGATGCGCGCGCCAGATGTTTTCAAGTGTCAAACATTTCCCTAGCGCTACCGTTCCTGATATTAGGAGCCAGGTGGAAAACTTGGAAATCTTTCCTTTCGCACGGGTATATTTATGGGTTGTGTATTTCTTGTGGGTGGCTTTGTTCGTTATGAAACGCGCTCTATACTGCAATTTATAATTTTATCCTTTATTTCTGTCAGTATTGGTATGTAATATCTCGTTGCGCAGGCCGGAAAGTGTATGTCACCCTTAAGGTACCAAGTATATAATTTTAAAATGTTTTGTAGTTACACAAGTTTTTCAACATATTGATTCGCTCAATTTTCCGGCACGGTTTTTTTTAAAACTTTCTAACACTGTTTTATTATTAGAGGCTAGGATAGCAGAAATAAAAATTGCGTCTTGTGTTTTGTTCTTGGCATCAGAAACCGAGCCTTTGAAAACCGTTCTTTCGGCGAAACAATATCTTCCTGATCCGCCTGTCCGGGTACAATATCGGGGTTTCTTCCCTATAAACAATCAATTGAGCAAAGGGCCAGACAAGACCATAAATATTTTCATTCTATTACTTTTCAACTTACAAAGAAAACCCACGGCAGTTGTTGAGAATGAACTTTAAGAATGCCTTGTTATAATAAAAGAGATACGTCTGAGCTTGTGAACTACATCCGCCGGACGCGTGTAAACATATTTCACCCCGCTAACACGCATGTGCAAGTAAGGTTTAAAAATAGCCGAATGTTCTTCGATGTCAAATGTATATTCACACAAAAAAGTTTTAAATATTTCTTTTGTTTTCTAGGAAACTTTAACAACACAAGCTTATGTAGCTACTTTTGAATTGACATTGTTGGATTTTTTTATGGCGATGAGCAGTTTTTATTTGTGTTATTTTTGCTGTCACAGCGTGCAAAAAATTCGGAGTCAAACCCATTCCCTCTCGTCATACTTATTTTTGTCGCACGGAGACTGGGGCTAGACCTTCCTTGAATCCAAAAAGCTATGCGTGGAATGGCCGCCCCTCCGCCCTAGTGTGTTGTGGTTTGACATCCTGAAGTTAGCAAGAAAAACCTTTGCAAACAGTCTTCTCTTCTTCCCCGTTATAAAAACTAAACAAAATGTCGAAGGACAAAGATGTTTATAAGCAGTATAAGTTGGTAGTTGTAGGGGGTGGCGGTGTTGGGAAGTCGGCGCTGACAATTCAATTTATCCAGTCGCACTTCGTAAGCGACTATGACCCGACCATCGAGGACAGCTATACGAAGCAGTGCGTTATAGACGAACGAGTGGCCCATCTGGACAGTAAGTACAACTTTCCTGAGTTCAGTTTCGTTTTGTAGCTTTTGTATTGTGGAGTTAGAACACAGCGGCGAACCAGTAGTGGAAGCAGATCAGAACTTGAGCTTAAAGCTCGATCGTGTCATAAGACCCTGAGACCAGAAACGAGCTCGTTTCGAAATAAAATTCCATGAGAGTATCTCGTAGCAAGAGTAAACATAAGCATATTTTTAAACAACTTTTTTCTCGTTATGTTCGTGTTTCGCATCTTTTGTGATAGTATGGGCTGCATTTGTGTGGCATTCATAGCTAGAAGTTCTAAATTATTTCAAGAGAGCAAAATTCGACGCCCTTGTTTTCGCAATTTGTGAGCTTGCGCGCGATTCAAGGTGTGAGTGAAGTCAACACTTTTAAAGATTACAGTGCCCCACCAAACTTCAAATTTTGACAGTTTACCTTCAATTAAGTCAGAGCAATAAGTCATGTGAACGATGTGAACCACACAGACATAGCAAGTGGACAATTTACATTGCGTTTTCTTTGTAAGGAAAACCGCAAGAGGCTTCGTGTACATAGTCATAGTGTTCTTTTCAGCCAAGTGTCAATTCGAATTGTGTTTACATTGTCAAATGTTTAAGTCTTTATGCTTCAGCAATGTTTCACGAAGACAAAAGCTTCCTTACACGCTGGGTAACAAGAATATGTGGCCATCAAACTCGTATTCAATAAATTCTCAAAACTGCCTGCAGAATAATTAGTCATTATCAAGTTTTCCGGAACGCAAATTCCCTTAGTAAGCAATATAACAATATTCAATGGATTAACGGTGGTTATTCGTAAAACGGGTATTGAAAATGTTCATATTTGGTAATTTGTAATCTTATTTAGGATTTTGGTTATCAGGATTGCTTCACAGACGGGATCCGTCGGCGCATTCTTGGATTAGTTATGTGTCTGTACTAGAGTACATTTGCCATTCGCTGAAATGAGTAAAGAATTCGATTCAGAGATGTGTTCGATATTGTGTGGTTTCGAAAAAAAGATTGTCTATGATCGACAAAGAAGGATGGTTTTTGATTTTAGTATTTGCTTGCTAAGTCCATGTTTTATCATCTCGCCTCTCTCGTTTTTGAATAAAAATGTTTAGCAAAATGGCTCGTCAGAGCTCATCTAATGAGGCTGAACCGTTTGTGGGTTGGATATGAACAAAGCTATCCTTTGTGTCATGTACGAAGCGCAATTGTTCGCTGATATCTTTTGGAATACAAATTAACAACCATGGCGATAGATTCACTTGAATGGAATTGCACTAATTTTTACACAGTACGAGACACGGCCTTTAAAAACTCGCATCTGTGGCTTTTTTTTCACCGAAGTGAGAATGGCTATGCTCTAAAAGACTTTTTCTTCTTGATGTTTGGTAAAGAAGTTTCTCAAGCTTTTGACAGAAATGTTTTTAAAACACTATTTATAAAAGAAAATAATTATTTATACGAATGGCCTAGAGAATTTTATCCGATTAGAATCAATTAGTTCTTTTTTAAAAACTCTTCTAAAGAATGTAAATACAAAATTTTACAATTTTTGAAGAGTTGATGTTTCATTTTTTTAACAAACATACCACCGTTTTTAATCTTATCGTCAGAAAAAACTCTTTAACCTGGACTCTGAATACTATTTCCTTTCTGAGAAACCTATTGCTAAAGCAGAAATTTTGCAGTTTTAATTGATTAACATTTTAAAGTTTTCATTATATAAGTTTTAAATTTTGGTGTGATCCCAGAAGAAAAATGAAAATTTATGATGCATGTAAACAGATGTTTTAATCATTTGCTGAAGTGACGATGAAAGTTATTTAAAGAGTGAGAACACACTATCTTGCATTGCATGCTTAGGAGTGAAGATGAGAACTAGAATCCTGACAATATTTACTGGCCTGTTAAGTTAGTGTATATATAGTTGTAAGGAGATTTAGAGGCAAAGTAAGTTTCCGATAAATTTTGTTTCATTTGATTTGTGTTGAAGTTATTTGCATAATCATGAATAAAGTAGGAGAAATGAATTATAAAAATTATTTTGTTCCTAACATAATTTGATTACAAATTTTAAATACTAAAGATCCCTCATACTGTAGTTACACTGGGCATCATATATTTTATTTTAGGCCCTGTCCACACATATCTGGATATTTTTGAAAACAGAGATTTTTTTCTCCGTTTGCACCTCCTGTCCACATGTATATGGTATTTCGGCAACAAATATGGAGGTTTTTGAATACGCTCTCCAGACTGTTGATTTTTAATTCGTGTGGATGCGGATGTTTTCGAATAGAGAGAAAAAAATCTCTGTTTTCAATAATATCTGGATGTGTGTGGATAGGGCCTTAATTTAATTTATTTTTTTGACAGAGTAAATAGTGCAGCTGTAAAATATTTCCTTTAAATGAGAAAAGATTAATTTAAAGCTTTAAGCAAAAATGGAATGGTTTAAGTCTGTTCAAACCTTTCTAGCTTCAAAAGCAGGAAAATACAGCAAAACATTTTTTCTAAGAGTATTGAGGTGTTTATACATGATATATTGTGGAATAATAACATAATTATTTTGTTTGCCTGACAGTTTTTAATTATGTTATGATAACTATCAGTTTGAAAAAAGTTCAACATTTTAGAATAAATCCCATTTCAAGTTTTAGGTTAAGAAATAAGGTTGATCTTAAAACAATATTTCAACATTTTCCAAACCTGAGTATGACTCGAATAAAGATCTAAATTTTGTGGTTGTGGAACAAGAGTTTTATGTTTGATATCACATTAACTTGTTATGCTTTACATATTTTGAATTTAGTTTTGAATTAATTATCATCATAGACCTAAACTCATTATTTTGTAAACAAGGGTGTATGCAAGACGAAAGAGCTCAACAATAACATAATCAGCTAGTTTCGTTTGTGACTTCTCTTCTACAACACATGCGATTTTTTAAAATTTGACTTTGCAAGTTGTAGATAAGTTTTTATTGTCAATGTATTGAATTGAGAGCTATAAATTTTTCGTCTATGTTTTTGATACCTATATAATGTCAAAGTAGCCAAATGTCATGCAAAAGCTGTCGGCAAAAAGAAAATACTTCTAGTTGTTAATAACCTGGAATCTTGGTTCAACTATGACTAACGATCCTTAATGCAAAACAAAGCCAGTAGATGTTGAAAAAAGCTGTACTAAGCCAGGGTTGTTTAGAAAGTAGCTGTTGACTGAGCATGATCAGATGCTTATCACTCAGTGACTCCATGATGTCCAATTGTTTTTAGTTAGGCCAAAATAAGAGGGGCAATATTAATCCGTTCATTTTAATCAACACCTTGCCTCTTTTGTGGCATCTGCTAATGTATACTGAACATCAGATCAGACCACTGATGAAGTTTTTATGCACATTGATGAAATTTCGAGTCCATGACCAAATTATGATTTTTGTTGTTTTTTACCATGAAACTAGCTTTTAACAGTCATAAACCCAGTGTTAGTAATACATAAGAAAGGGTGCCCAATTGCTTGCTTCCTTGAGTTTCCTAGAAAGCTGTAACAACATGTTATGTTTAGAAATGGATAGAGCATAAATACAAAATATCATATGAAAACAATCTTTGGATTAAAATTGTACAAAACAGGAGTTTTTGGCTACCTTTACAGCCTTTGTCAATGAGGTAAGTTAAGTTTTGCAGTAAAATTTTTAAGAAACAAAGTTAATTACAAGAGGAATAAAAGGTACTAAGATAATAACAAATGTCAGTTGTTTAAAAGTATAGCATACTGATATGGCAGAGGTTTTGAATCAGGGAAATCCTGGAAAACAGTGGAAAATTTTTGAAGCCCTGGAAATTCTTGGAAACTCCTGGAAAATCTCTAGAAATTTTTTATTAAGCCCAGGAAAATTTCATAAGTTTGCCAAACGCTGCATTTTGTTTTCGTTTCGAGTACAACAATTAAGATTTTAGACTTAATTTTTGCACTTTCATGAAACTAACTATTGAAAAGTTGTTTAAACAGGTGACTGTGAACAATATTATTTTTATTCTGGGTTTAAAGTTCTAATCCTGGAAGAAACAAAAAAACAACCCTGGAAAACCCTGGGTTTTTGAAATTATAAAGGTACATGATCCCTGTTAAGTTAATATATGCATTTTTTGTTATTGCAGTGGCCATATGATTCATGCGTCTTTCTTGTTCTTTCTAGAAATTCCTTATCAAGGAACAACTTGATAAAAGTTATACTGTATTAAGATAGGGTTGAAAGTTCCTGTTTTTACAATTTTAATCCAAATAAATTATTTTGTAGTTACTACATGTTATAATTGTATTCTTTTGAGAAACGTTTGTACATTATAGATTTCAGCTAGAATACAGTTTTGATATATAAATTGCATAAAACCAATAATTTGAACATAAAGTTTTGTAAGTGATGACTTAAGGCATTCCTGGAGGCCAAATGGCCGTTTTAGGACTGTTTTCAAATAGTTGTAAAATCTGCAGAATTTGATGAAATAAGAAGCAATTTGAGGTATAAGTTTGTTATAGTATTAGGTTTACAGAAAAAAATAATGCGTTGTGATAACACATAAGGAATTCAAGGAATTTGAAGAATTTCGGGGGGGTCAAAAAAGCATTTGTGAAGAAAATTCAACCTTGTTGCTCGAGACTTTATAATTCTGGAAAATGAGTTTGATAACAAAATACAGGTTTTGACCGGAGTCCGCTCAAAAATATTGAAATCCAGAAATTTTGGACCATTGTGCTAGCAAAAAGTCAAGGGCCATCTTTAGTGCATCGTCAAATTATTACCTCAAAGCGGACTCTGGTGGACTCCGGCTAAAATTTTCCTATTTTCACATAGAAAATGTGTGCCAAGTTTCACATCGATAGAATAAATCCTTGATATGCTTCTGCAAATTATGTTTCTGCAGAAAGGGTTGAGCTCTTCGAGCGAAATATTGATTAAAATCTGCCAAAACTTCTTCGCTTTTCCTGGTGCCATCTTGTTCTTGCAAAATATTCCCTTGTTCAAGCCAGCAGTACATTATTTCAGCGGAAAAATGCAAAAAAACATGCTAAATATGGGAAAACAAGCCATTTACGGGTTCCTGTTTTCTCGCCAAACCAATCATATGTTTTGTTATGATGTTTCGTTGAGCAGCAACACCTTTGCACGTGTTGACATAAACTTGACAGGTTAGGGACATCCGATCCATTTGTTTCACCAAGCAAATATAGAAGAAAGAGTTTGAATGAAAAAATAATCCTAAAACAGCCATTTGGCCTCCAGGAATGCCTTAAGTCATCACTTACAAAACTTTATGTTCAAATTATTGGTTTTATGCTGAAAGAAGAGAGAGTTTTGGAGCAGGAGTCGAAGGAGCTAGATTATTATTTAAAGTTGTAGAACTGAATTTGGGTTTGGAAAATAAATAAACGAAATCAGGACAACAAAGGAAGCAAAAATCAAAATAAACTTTACATATGAAGTATAGACCCAACAAACAGGAAAAATCGTGACGTCTGCGAAAGAGGTCAAGAAAATACTGAAGGAAGGAGAAGAAGTTGATTTTGGCAGAAAAGAATCGAGTATTTATATGGTTATATGCTCACAATTTTCAGTTTAGTCATTTACATAAATACTATATTCATTGAGCTGTATGCAGCACGCGGCCACACACACACGAAAATCAGGGAAGTTCAATTGCAAGTATACAGTTGAATGGCTACACGGACACAATTTTTGGATTAGCTAATATAAATCATTCACTCGGCTGTATGGCTATACACACATAAAACACTTGCTAGATTGGTTTCTCGGTTTTAAACTTCAAAGTGGTTGCAAACATGGTCCGAAAAAAATTATGCAGAGTAGGCGAAGCTGTTGGAGAGCAAACATGTACATGCAACAAATGTCAAAAAGGCATTAAACCAAAACCACATCAGTACGACGGCTTGCTGTGAAAAACAGTCTCAACTATCATATTTTCCGTGAAAATAGGTCCCTTGATTCCAACTTTGTAGGCAAAATTTGCAACGATTAAAATAAATTCAAGCAAGAAAAAACTAGGTACTATTGTTATAACGGTCTATATCTATCGGTTAATGACGAAGAAATGAAAAAAATCTAAGGTCACCTCGGCCTCCAGGAATGCCTTAAATTGTGATTTTGAACCAGAATAAGATTTTAAAATTCTTTGAGATTTTAATCTGGGTGTAATATTCAGCATCTATTTACCCTTGCACAACATGCAATTTAGCTCAGTTTTATAAGAATTTACAGGTCTATTTAACTATAATTTTTTATTGGAACATAATGGGCTTTAAAGTCATCAATAGTTATATTTAATATGTCAAAATACCCAACACTGTATCTCCCAATTATGTACACATAGTTGTGTTAAGTAAGTTTTTATTACAATTTATTGACAACCATGTTACATAGTTAAATAAAGATAATTGATTGGTATTGGTTAATATACATTTTGAGCACAGGCTCAATATGAACTATTAAAAGCAAAAACTGGAAGTTTTGAAATCAACAAAATGCTTTTAAACACTTTTAAACTAACAGAAACTTGTTCTCGCCAAATGCCATAACCATGTACTGTAACCTGAACAGATCATTTGATTTAGTCCTAGATACTGCAGGACAAGAGGAGTTCAGTGCAATGCGTGAACAATACATGAGAAATGGTGAAGGGTTTCTTTTAGTGTTTTCAGTTACAGATCGATCAAGGTTTGTAGTATATAGGTCCTTTACATACTTTCTGGTTAATTTTTTAAACATTCATGGCTCGAAACTAATGGTAGCCAACTAGCCATAGGCTAATTGAAATGCAGTTTTGGCTAGTGGGTTTGGTGCTTTCACTAGCCAAAATGGCTAGTGAAAATTTCAAGCATCAAACCTGGCTAGTAAAAAAATTGGTTTTGGCTAGTGAAATCAAAGTTGTCAATAGCCACTGGGCTAGTAAACAAAAAAGTTAGTCTCAAGCCCTGAGTCACTTTAAAGAACAAGAAATAATGCCAAAAAAGTATTAACTAGAGTTTTAAATTACTATAAACATTGTATACTGACTGAAACCTTTGCACACTATTTTGCATTTCTTTATGTAAAACAGTAACTCTTGCTATTGTTGATAAATGTAGGTCTACATGTACTGATATAGTCTCTATGCTTTACTGCTGCAGCTTTGAAGAAATAAACAGGTTCTACAACCAAATCTTAAGAGTTAAAGATAGGTAAGATACTTGTATCCAGATCTGTTGCCCTTCTCTTTACCATATAACTTGGCTATTGATATATTTTTCAACTCTTTACACCTAAAAATTAATAATTTACTTTAGACCCTATGCATGAATGGCGGCAAATTATAATTCTTTTATCTACAGTCAAACTAGTACAAATAGCCTCATTTTGTGCAACATTTGAATTCTTTTGAAAGTTTAACTACAAGGCTAGAACTTTGCACTAAATTGAGTGTAGACAAAAGAATATTTAAACCACTGCTGCTTATATGCGTAGGGACAGTCTATATATTAATTAACAATCTAAGATCCTACAATCAAAGTAGTCGCAGAGTTAGGAATACTGTTTATTAATAAACTAATTGGTATGTACTTTAACTTAAATATTATTTCTATTACTATTTTCTGCTCTTGTTTTTCCAGTTCAGATATGAGATTTTTTGTTTGGTTTCTTGGCTCTAATCTGCTGTTAAATTGATGTTTTAGGCTTGAATTTCCTATGATTTTAGTGGGAAACAAATCTGACTTGGAATATGAAAGAACGGTAGAGTGCAGCTTCCTTTTTTGGCAACTGTATATATATGTATATAATATAATGATTGTTTTATCTTTTTTAAGTTGTTATTGTTTATTATTATCATTGCTCTTGTTAAATTTATGTAGGTAAATACAAACCTTTCAGTTGTCAAGGTAAGATCAGTTTAATCAGTGCTCAAACTTGCCACCTATAGGTAGCCATGAATGCTATCAAAAATACATGCTGGCTACTAGATTTTTAGAACTGGTAGCTAGCTGAAGCTGCTACAAGATTGTGTAGAACCTTTGATACTGATTATTTAGTTATTGTTTCTAACAAATTGATGAACAATCCAATGATCGAATGAAGCTTATAATTTGATTTCTTGGGCAAACATTTGCAAACAGCTTAAGCACTTATTTTTGTGTACACAGCTACAGCATAGTGGTAGTACAGATTAATTCTTGCCTCTGGTGGTTAGCTGGCTTCCAGAAAGAAAAGCTAGTTTTGAGCACTGTTAAAGGGTGAAAGGTTGTAGAGACTTTATTCATTTAATGGCGTCAATTTTGATATTCTTTTGTTTACAGTCAATTAGTTAGCCAACATAGATTCGTTCTTGAGTTTTAACTTGATGCCCAAAGCAGGGTTAGTAGGGCTAATCTGAATGTTAACAAAATAATCTTTAAACTGCTGCCATTAATGTGTAAGGACTATTGCTTGGGAAAATACAATTGATGTTTATATGGTCAGACCTTGATTATCTGGAGTTGTTAGGGCTGATATAAATGGTCTGGATTATCAAGGATCTGGATAATAGAAAATATGACATCATTGCTAATGAGGCAAAATGTGACCTCTTACAGGAAAGCATACTTAACGACCTTTCCTTTTTCCATTTGTGGGTTGACAACAGGTTGCTCGCGGGTTACTAACAGAAAGCTTGAGCGGGTTACTATTAATAAACAGAAAGCTCATGGCTTTACTAATGGAAAGCTCATGGGTTACATATGGTAAGCTTAGGGCTTTAAAACAGCTTGCTGGCAGGTTGACAACAGAAAGCTTGCAGCTCAAAAGGACATTTAAAGATGATGGCACTTTCAGTTACAAAATGTTTGATTGGTTAATTAGTCATAAGCAGCACGACAATGAAAAATATTAACTTATATTGGTACTGGCTGCCAGACTCACTTAGCCACAGTGGTTGTTTTAGCACAGTCAGCACCCACTAAATTAAAGTACTTTTCTTTTCAATGTGTAATTTTAATATTCTATAATGTACAATTCTGTGTGAATAAAAAAAACTGTTGTTGTTGTTGTCGAAAAGTTCTCACTGCTAAGCACCTGTTTGCTTGTGGGTATTCAATGGAAAGTTAAGGCTTGCCAATGGATTGTTCACAGGTATTGGGTGGAAAGATTGTTTACAGGTGTTCAATTAATGGAAAGCTTGTGGGTTGATCAGCAGAAAACTTACGAGTTTTTAACAAGTTGCTTGCAGCTAAGTAATGAAAAGCTCAAGGGTTGACAATGAGTTGCGGCTAACAAACAGAAAGGTTGTGGGTTGACAGTGGGTAAAAATGGAAAAGTTGTTAAATGGGAAATCCGTTAAGTATGTTTTCTGTGAAAGATCACAAACAAAGGAATGCCTCACTCATTTGGAGCAGATAGAGCATGAAATTTCATTCAGCCACAAAACAAAATAATTAATAATTATTATTAAAGCAGGCAAAACCTGCTGTACCTAGAGAACTAGAACATTATCAAGATTCACAAGACTGGCTTTAGAATTATTAGTTTCTGTTCTTAAATCCAACCAGTTTTTTCTTTTTATTCCTTGTTGTTTGATAGGCTTGTTTACTTTTTTGCCAGGTTTTCTACAATTATATTGATAAGACAAACCAAGCATACTGTAATGGAAGAGTAAACTAATAGCAGCTTGAAGTGCCAGCAGACTACTTCTCCATGGAACACCGGTTTTAGTTATACTTATTTTTAGCTGTACACCCTTTTTGTATTCAAGGAACCTCTAAAAAAAATAGACTGAGCACACACACTCAGCCTTAGTTTTGAACTGAAGTAAAATATTCACAGATTCCAGCATGTAGGAATCGAATGTTAATAAAACAGCAATATAACTGTCAGAGTTTCGAATAACACCTTTCTTGCTGTTATTACTGGGCTACCTGTGGTATGCCCGGTCTGTGTCTGCATTTGTTTTTCCTTGGTTGTGGTTGCGGTCGTCAACCAGATAAAATTTTGATCTCAGTATTTATTCTTTGTGGCACAAGCTAAAGCACATATTTTGGACTCTGGACTCACAAGATTCAGTTCTTTCTCGATCATGGTGAAGGAAAGATGCAAAAATTTTAAAATGTTGGGAAAAAATCTAATTCTTACACTCAAATCATTTACAAACGCACACTGTGTTAGCGGTTGACCGATACTAGAAGATGGTTATGAGTGTACATGGACAGCTCGTTTCGCAGACTCAATGAAAATATCGAAGCAAACAAATGAGATACTAAATGAGAAACTCGCAAAGCAACTAAATTTACTTACCTAGATGGGAATCCCAAATCATCGAGATGTTTAGAGTTGAGTTCAAGTTACAAGTGATCAAATCAACCTGCGATTGCAATTTTGGATTTTGCGGAAGAAGGATTTCTGATGCCAAATGAGCAAGTATTTTTTATACATTTATATGGTTGTTTTAATTAAAATTGCTTTTCTTCAATTTTGTTCAAACCAATAGTCAAGTTGTAGTTGTTAAAATATCGGTTTAGTTGCATTAATGTTACTGTGTCGACATGAGAAAACCTTGTGTGTCACTAGCTGAGATTACATTGATCAGTATCAATGAAAATAAAATTCAACAAGAGGTTACGCTGTAACCTGACTCAGACAATTACTACTGTATAATTAATGATTTTGAAGTATATTGAAGTTGAGAATATTCTATCTTGCTTATCCACTGCAATTTTTCAGCATTTGGGACGAGAATATGAAATTTGCCAGCAGCTAGTCTGAACTAGTAAATTTAAATTTTTTTATACAAGATTGTTCATATCGTGTTTATCTGCTTATAACATTTCTTATTTCTGCTAAAATGAGGTTGTCTTTTCTTGAAAGAAAAAAAAGAAAATTAAAAAAAACGAATTGTTTCAAGGGAAAAGGGAAAAAATGAGGATGCGTCTACTGCGGACTCAAACCCCAGACCTTCTGCTTTTAAGGCAAATGCCATAACCACTAAGCTACGATCTTGCTGCCTGCCACAGCCCCCAAGCTCGACATGAAAAAAGTTAACTCGGCACTTTCACTCAAGTAAAATGTCTCGGAGACCTCGTTTTAATTTACATGGCATGCACTTAAGGTTAAAAAAGTATAAAAGATACTGTAACTTTCTTTGTTTTATAAGATTTTCTTTAGTGGGTAAAGAAAACAACCAGTATACCTAGCAAGGTCAGAATCGAACTCGGGATAGCAAAAAGCTTGCACTTTGAGAAAGTTTTTGAATGTCTTACTAGCAGACAATGAAGCGGCATTTGATAAATCAATGGGATACTGTAGAGACAGCAGTGATATACTATGTAAACAATCACATTGATGTATCCGAAAATGAAGTACTTGACAAACAGGTAGCCCAGTGAATGCCTTTACAGCGTCTAGTTTGTGAATATTCTACTTGAGTTCCAACTAAAGTCATAAGTCTATTTTTGTCTCATACCTTGAACATAAAAAGGGTCAATTATGGAGTGATTGAAGCTAATTTAATTCTCAAACTGCCGAAAATAAGTAGCTGGTAATGATTTTTTTGACACAATTAAAAGTAACTTTTGAAAAAAAGTTTGAAGGAACTTAATTTCCTTACCTGGTCTTAAAAGGTCTTTAAAAGGTCTTAAATTATATTGTTTGTAAGCAACAGGAACCCTGGCTTAAGTGATGGGACTAATTTTAGAGAAAGTAGCAAACTTTTTGTCTTTGTACTGTTATTCAGGTATCAACCTCGGAAGGCCAGGAACTCGCGCGGCAACTTAAGGTGAAGATCTTAGTGTATGATTTTTATACTTAAACTCTAATTGCATTTTCTAGAATATTCGAACATTTTTCTTTTATGATCAATCATTGCACACTTGAGTTTGGTAGCCTGTATATAGGATTTGAGCAATAGGCGATGTAGTCTGCATTGAAGGAAATAACTTCAGATAATTTTTTTATAATATAGAGGTTTTGCAGAGTCACACAACTCAGAAACATATCTTGATATTTTGACTTTGTTACAGTTTTTCATTAAAGGGACTGCCGGCATTACCTGGTTTTTAGCAACAACATGTTGAAAACAATTTTTGTTTGAATTTGTTGAGATATGCAAAAATATTTGGATTCGTCAGGGCTTGTGGTTTGAGGCAAACAATCGCTTGCTCGCCATCGCTCACACAATGAACTGCTTATCTTTCTTCCAGGAATTGCTCACGTCAATTCATTGGGAAATACAGTCTTAGTAATGCCTCATGATTTCTCCTATAGGCATTGGGAAAATTCTTGTGCAAATACTTCACAACAACAATGAGAACAATCAACCACACATGTTTATTTTATTGAATACTACTGACGAATTCAAAAGGTGTTTCTGATTTAATTTAAGCATTTTCTTACTCTTGTTTAAATTTTCTGAATACAGTCAGTTATCAATGTGATTGGAATTACTTCTAATTTGGATGAATTTCAAAGTAACACTGGTGCACTGTCCTTGTACAAGTTCCTTTCAAGCTCTTGTCACTTGGAGAAGACAGTTCACCTCGATTACCTTGGGTGAGCTTTTTGTCACTCGCCAATGATTTTCAAATGGCAAGCCCAGATTCATTAGAGTGTTTTGATTTTGCTTCAATCCATAATTTTTTGGGAAAATTAGAATCTGATGCTCCAAATGAAAAAAAGTTGCTTTCATTGTGAAGGAGCTTAGACACTGTAGATCACCGAATCCTCCTAGAATGGTTTAAAAGACAAAGCCGACAAGATAATATAAACTTATTCCTTACTCATTGCAGTACTGGAAGTAGACACCATTCTCTCTAAAAAGTTACCCCAGCCCCTTCCCTGCCTTGATACCCTCTTGTATCTCTCTTCCTAAGAAAACATCAACCAAGAAAAGAATCACTGATTGTTTAGCTTTTTCAACTTTTTTAGGTTTTAAGAAAGTTCGTTTAAATGCTTATCCAGATTTTTTATGAAACAAGTGTTGGCCTTGCAATTTTTTTTACCCTTCATTCCCAAAATGCACTTTCGCATAACTACTGTATTATTGTAATATGAAAATATTTGTTTTGCAGATTCAATACCTAGAGACCAGTGCAAAGCAAAGAACTAATGTTGATCAAGCATTCCATGACCTGGTCAGGGCAATAAGGTACTATAGATTGTCAAAACCACTTTAATTTGTAACCAAAGTAGTGAATTTGCTTGTGATATCAGTTGGTGACAGTAATGATCAGTTTAATGGTGCTGATGATGGTGGTGATAGTGGTAATGATAATGGTGCTGTTTGAAGATATCAGCTGGTGATGGTCAATCTATTCACTGATTGTTGTGGTTGTGGTAATGATA
>JAOBRD020535861.1:21067-33709 GCA_027575215.2 Hydrozoanthus sils | reverse complement strand
AACTAGTACTCGTGCCACAGGGTCGAGCTAGCTTAACACGAGTTTAACCAACCCGCGCCATAGTCGGGTAGCACGACAAGCTGACCCGTGCTACACGTCTTTAGCTCGAGCTAATCGAGGTTTGTTTCAGAGGCCTGGCTTAGCTCGCGCCAGAGTCGAGCTAGTTTACACGACTGTAGCACGGCCTTTGAAACAGGCCTTAGACCGTAAGTACAACGTTACAACTATCCACAAACTCGTTTGCGCCAGTAATTAGCGACATTCAGAGTTCTTTCGTGACAAGACAAAGTTTCAATTCCAATTAACTTTCGAGTTAATTCATAGAAGTTGGGTAAGCTACCAATTTCAAGTATATTTAGGCACTACTGTTTCTAGCCAACTAACCTTTTTCCGATAAAAGAAACGACTGTTGTGAAAAACTACTTGCTGCCAAAATTGCCTCGAGCGCTTCGATTCTTTTGCTTTGATCATCCATCTTCAACTCCACTCTGACGAAGCCGGAGCCGTATAACACAATAACTAAAAACGTGAAAAAAGCGACGGGATAAACAGACACTCGACGAGTTGAGTTCGACATCTTCTTGAGAAGGGAAGGAAAAATAAACTCCTATTGACGAGGAAATTAGCAGCCAACTTGTACGGTCACAAGCGAGTCACGTTTCACTATTGAATTACTTGGAATCTCAAACATGAAAGAGCCTAGAGTGTTTTTGGCTGAAACGGAAAAACGAAAAGGTCAAGTAAATAGAATTAACCCTTTTAGCCCCAAATACACATGCCAAATGGCGTATTGCTAAATTCTCCCAACTAGAACCCATACCATTTATGTTACCAGTTTAGGAGAATTTTGCTTTTCACCTTCGGTAGTTTTCTTTGTTAGATCAATTTCCATTCTCTCATTACAGAATGACTTATTTTGTATGAGTCATGTAAGGAGAAGTTAGATTTTGATAAACTGACCGGGCCTGAAAGGGTTGAGGGAATAAGCAAAAGCCAATTCAAGGCCGGAAGTGAATCAAAGGTGGCTTTTAGCCAAGACATGAAATGCGATTTGAGATTACTATTTTCAAACTGTTTACTATTTAGCCTGCCACGACCGACAAAAACTTGGCGTCAGCGTTACGTACGAACAGACATGTTACGGAGAAAGGTATGAACGTTATAGAAAAAATTCTCGGAATTCCCAATTTATTTAAAAAGTTTCAAATGTATGCGTATGAGGACTCAAATCACTCACAATAATCGGTAAAATTTTACCAGAAACATGAATCTCTTCCAACGAATGCGTGGCCACTTCTTTTTTTTTTGCAACGCAAACTGATTTGCAAACCGGTTCATAAAACCAGTTCAACCAGTTCAAGTAAAGTAGAACCTACGCTTCTCTCGGCCGAATGCGAAAAATAAGGGCCCTGGCCACTAAAGTTAATGATCGGTTGATGAGTGACAGAACCCTTTTGATTACACGAAGGCCTTCATGCCTTCCGGATTTCATGCCTTAAAAAGGAACGGAGTATATACTTCCTTCTACGTTGCAACTCCCTACCAATACAGCTTGGTGCCATTTTTCTTTCGGCATGTTTTTACTAAAGTTTGTGCTTTCAATCTCGTGTAGCTTTTGCTTTAGAAGAGATCAGGTATATATAGGAAGCTGCGAATGATGTCAAGCCGTTACGTAAAAAGATAGTAGCTGACTCGTCCCCAGCAGTTGTCTTCTATTTTATAACGCGCGGGCACAGTTGCCCGCACATGCCTCCGCGCGCTTTCCTCCTTTTCGACTGGGGACGAGTCAGCAGATAGATGGAATATTAGAACAGTGGAACCTGAATTTTACGATATGTCGCGGGAGAAGAAAAAAGTATCGTAAAATCGAGATATCGTTGCAAAGAGACTCGATTTTACGATATAGGGGCGAAGTCTTAGAAATTATCGTTGTATCGAGGTCGAGTTAGACTGATTTTTTTTATCATTTTTGTACGCGGTCTAATAATATACATTAATATATATTTGTGCTTAATTTATTATTACATAATTATTTCAAACACTGTAGAATCATACATTAACATGATGCATTGCATGTGTTCTTTCATAGTAATTTGGCTTACAATTTTTAAAAAAATATTCCTGAAGTCCTGTTTGTTGCTTTCCTTTAACATCTGTTACTCTTTGTTGACAGCATGAAATCAGTTATATAGAGGTCAAATAGGCCTTATGCACGTTTACGTCAAACACCCCCAAGCCTCGCCTTCGAATCAAGAAAGTGTGAATATTTTCACAAATCAAATCCCAAAGCGTCCACACATGAAAAGAATTCCTTCGTGAACACGGTTTGCACGCGCAAAATGCTCACACCTATTTCTTGAATTCGAGGCTTGAGGGTGAAACTGACTAGTTTTGCATCATAAAATCGAGGATATCGTTACATCGAATATCGTTAGGTCGAGGTCTTTTTTCATGATTTACTGCTCTTTTCGGGTGAAAGAAACGTTATCGTAAAATTGAGGATATCGTTAGATCGAGATTCGTAAAATCCAGGTTCAACTGTAGTAGAAAATAAACAGTGAGCTTGTGTTAAAACTGCCATAAGGCCGCGATAAAACTGACCACCTGCAACCAAACATAATTTTATTTCCATTTCTGTTACAACTTAATTCTTCTTTTTAATATTAGCAATAAAAGCCATTTTGGCAATGCAAACAAAGAGCGGGTCTGTCTTAGACTTTCTACGTGTCAAAAACGACAGTAAGTACGTTCCATTGTTTATAGTGCCAGATGCAGTACAACTGGGCAGTGATCACTCCCCTGAACACGTGAACGGATGATGCTGTCATACACTTTATCCATCAATCGCTCCGAAGTAACAAAATAGTCCAGTCTCCTGAGGAATCCAAAAATATTAACCGCGAGTCAGGTTATTACAGGGAAATCTTAGACCGAGGCCTTGATATACGTACGTATTGACCGGACATACGGAGGTCAAAACATCAAGGTCGCGGTCCGAGATTTCCTTGCAACAACCAAAAGGACGAGTCTAAAAGTGAAAGAGCATCCAGGTAAAATCATAATAATAAAATATGTAAAATAACAATCTCTGGATAAAAATTTTAAAAACGTTTTTGGCTGTCTTTCAAAAGCCTACAGTACCTCAATTTGAGTTAGTAAAATAAATTTATAAAAAACGATGTTAATTAAAACGAAATTGGACAAAACGAATAAAAGGTGGGAAGTAAATCTTGATCAAAGTGAGCAAATTGTAATGGCGGTAACTGGCTTCGAGTTTATATGGATTTTTTTGTCTGCTGTTCATGTTAATTTCAGGGCTTCCAGTCCAGCCTTTGGCGGATCGTTTTTATATATTTTATAGTTATGATTTGTGACTCAAAGTTGGGGGGCTGAAAACACTTTTTCTCAGTAACTCTAATTTTCAAAAAAGTGGGGGCGGGCTGAACCCCCCCCCAGCCCCTCCCCCTCCACGGGCCCTGTCAGACAGAGCAAAAAAAAAAACTCACCATCCAGTATTGCTGGCTCTTGCATTTCTCATGTACGTCCAGAAACTGTAAGAATGCTTTTTGTTGGGGTACAACTCCCGGAAAGTATCTACGAAGCCTTCTGCTAGTAAATCCGTAAAGCCTTGTCTTTCCTCCTTTGTAAATCCAGCTGTCCTCTTGTTAGTCTTTGGGTTAGCTAAGTCTGTAAAATATAAAGCGCGTGTGCTTAATTGTCAACTAACCATTATGAAAAAGATGGCGGAAACAGATTTTACCTCAATGCATTGCGAACCTTACACCGCTAAAAGAAACTCAGGGAGGGTCTGAAGAAACTCTTTCGGCTTGTAGTAACAACCCTGTGTATGTCAAGTTTGAGGTTTAGAGATTCTACCTATGCGTTTTTATGGGCAATTTAGGGCGTTAGGAACTATGGGTAAATGTAAAAGTCTTGCGTATTTGTGGCTTTCCTTACTAGTTACCGATGGTCAGGCCTGGAGGAGGTTCGTTTGTTGATTTATGGTAGAATCAAAGATCAAAGACCCATGTCTGCTGAATTTTTCTTGTTTATGGAGTTATGCAGAATTTTGACTTTAATTTCTGCTAAGCTAAATCCTTTCTCGAATCTAAGTGGCTCATAGGGCCGGCACTTATCTCCAGTTTCTGTAGTATTAAGCAGATGAGAGTCTTTGACTCCCCCTGGACAGGACACTAATCTATCGCAGCAGAGCTGGTACTTATTTATACAGCTGAGTTGACTAGAACAAAGTCAGGTAAAGTATCTTGCTCAAGGACGCTTGAGTCGAACACGCTAACCACTCAGCCACTGCACCACCAAATTTCTGCATTTAACCTTCAATAGAAAATGAGTTCATACTTTTAGGAAGACGTCTAACTAAAATTCCTATCCTTAGTCTCTGTATACTTAAGCAGACGAGATTCTTCAACTCCCTCCTCACGCCCCCTGCACAGGTGTTTATCCACTGCAGAAACTTGTACTCATTTATACAGCTGAGTTATTGAAAACAAGTCGGGTACACTATCTTGCTCAAGGAGAGCTCTCAAAATCCTCGGCTAACTGGCCGAATTATATTCACTTTCCCTAGTCCCCTTGCGTCTGCTAGGCAGGCTACAATCTCCTAACCACTCCATCACTGCATTCCCAACATTAAGCACCAGCCTGATATAAGTCTATTAGGTTTGAGGAAGGATTTACAGATAGTTAGTATTACTCTCATTTTGGAAAACCTTACCAATTTCTTGATGCGCTACATTTAAGTCTCCACAAAGAATGACACACTTTTTGTTGTCTAGCTTCTTAAGGTACTTTCTGAAATCTTTATCCCATTCCTGTCTGTATTCCAGTCTAAAAATTAAAAGTATATACCACCATTAATAATAAAAAGTGAAAATTGATAAAAAAAAAGCCAACTACTGAAGACAAAAAGTAAATTCTCTAAAACTAGTTCATAAAAAGTATTTATGGGCTCTAGTTGGGAGAATTTATCATTACAACTGGGACAGAAAAGGTTAAGATGTGTAAAGACACTGTACCATACCTGGGAAGTCCCCTTCCTGAGTTGGGTACATCTACAATGATAATTTTTTCAAAAAATGCCACATCAGTGGGAACAGTATTTCAAGTGTGAGTGTTGTCCCATGGTATATAGTACAAAAAATATATTTATAAGAATTTACCATCCAAGTTTATCAATACTCTTTTCTCCTTATACAACACAAACAAAAACAACGATTTTGTAACCGCAAAATGGAATTTATCAAACAAGTTTAAAATTGAAAACTGCCACTAATGCAGGTAACATGAAACTTATTTGCCCTAGTTGGGAGAGTATACACCAAAGCAACCTATTGTTTTTGTCATTGTTTGGGCTGAAATGGCTAAACTGTTAACATTCTGTTCAAAATATTTGCCACATACCCATTTCATACTGCAGCTTTATCATCAAAGTACATATACTTTCCAAACAAACATGCTATACTCTTAGTTAATCGTTTCATCAGACTTACAAGCTGAAACAAGGTAAAACTTGTCGAACTCTGCAGTGATTACTCTTCCTTCATTGTCATGCTCTGCAGAACCTGCAGGCAAAACAAAATAAATCATACCAAAACTAACCAAAGTGATGTACATGCAGATTTGACCGCACAAATACATAACACTCAATACATGGTCATAAACACAATAAAAAGATCGAAAATAAACTTTGAGTAGTAATTTGGTCCCAATTCTCTTGATATTGCTTACTGCTTTCAACCACAGCCAGTTTATAAACATTTAACATAAATTATTCAGAAGTTCACTAAAAGGGTAGTGAATGGTCCCTTAAAAATGAAAGTCTCGACAAATTAAAGCTTGTTCTTGAAATCTCATTATTGTTTTTGTCATGTCTTGAGATCTTGTATTTTTTGTTTGTTTTCTCTGTCTGGCAGTCATGGGTTTTCTCGCAAAATAGCTCACATTCTTGGCATACCTGGCAGAGGTCAAAATCTCTATTTTGCTTGAAAATTGTTTGGTGTCTCTGTATTTTAAATCTCAGTCTCATATTGTAGTGCCTTGATCTCAGATTATACATTGCTTTCCAAAGTCTCTGGCTTGGATTTAAAAAGGCCATCTCGGCATATCATTTGCTACCCCTACTTTAAAACACATATTAAACATTCTCTTATTTTAATATTGGCAATTTTAAATTTCTGGGATATTTTCAATCCCAAAACTATCTTTAATATTCCTTAGCAAATAAATTTACCTATTCCATAAGTAACTTTCAGTGGCTTGGTCTTGCTGTAAATCCTACAGTGTTGAATGTAAATTAATTATATGTAAGTTGACTGATCAGCAGTATTTTGAACACAGAAAGGTCCAATGTATTTTCCATGTATTATTCGTGACCTTACGAGGCTCAAAATAATGGCCAGACAGGTGCCAGACACATTGTCCGGTCAAATATGATTCATGTTTTGCCAAACAAATTTAACCCATCTCACCCATCTCAACTAGTTGTAATATTGAATACAATTTGCAAGTTACATGATCTGTAAATCTTTCAGCACCGATTAGGAGTCATGACTGACAAATGAAAATTTTGCAACTGTCTCAACCAAAAGTCCGTCTAATTTGATATCATTTTTTTGGGAACATGATAAGTTTGAATAATTTCTATCATGATTGTCAATGTCTCAAAGTTGAATACCCTTTTAAAGCATATGTTGTCCAGTCATCCACAGATTTGTCCAGAAAATGCTCGATTCTTACTAGACATTGTCCATTGACCAGCCATTATTTCAAGCCCTGCCCTTACATAATTTGCACCCCAAAAATCCAAGCTTATTTTCAGTTATACCAAAAACTGAGCCAACCAATTTTGCATGAATTCTACCAGTGAGCAAAGTAAAAAAAAACTGAAATTTCTTTTCTTTTTGAGTGATAAGCATCTTCTTAAGGTTGAATTATAAAGTTACTATTATGGTTAACTATCTTTTCTAACACAAATTTCCTGTTATTGAACACTGACTGATAAGCAAACTTCATTACTCTTGAAATGCAAGGATCATGGTATAATACAAACCTGAATTCTGGAGATCATTTCAGAACAAAAAAGTACATAATATATATACACAGGAAAACACTAACAGTATTTCAATATTTTCTCACCCTACTCCACTGTATCCCTTTTGTTCGGCATAATTCCAGTAAGTATGATATCCAGGAAACTGGGCTTCCTATAACATAAAGGAACACACCATAAAATTTTTAGTTCTAAAAAGTACTGATCAAAGACATGATTCATGTAACAGTTAAAAGAAAGCAACAACCAAACTTAAACCACCTCACTGTATGTTGGCTTGACATTGTATATTTATTAACACTCTATCATAAACTGTTGTGTTGCTAGAGTAAGGATGAATGCCAAGCCCTGAGTTCGTTACCCATCCTTGCAAGGGAGTTGAATACATCAGTGCACCTTTCTTTTGCAACACTGACAGTGTCCACTGACTGGGTTATTAGGCTGTTGGCCTAGTCTCTTGCAGGGACTGCAGAACTTTAGGACTGTGATAGCTTTAGCCCCAACAATAATTTTGCAAAGACACTTAACAGAAATTGACAAAGAAAATTGTGGCAAATTTTTACCTGGATGGAAGTAAAAAAGTGCATTTCCAGTGATCTCAGAAACTCAAAATTTCTAGTTTTGCCTTTGGCACTTGTTGGGTCGAGCTATTCAAAATATACTCCAGAGTACCTGTCTTGACAATCTAGTACAGGGCAGACTTAAAAAAGCCCACACAAAGGTTTGTAACATAGTGATATAATTATTTGTTAAAACCTCTCCTCTACACATACATACAAAGAAAAGGGAGCCACAATTCTACTTGCTTGTACACCTGTAAACTAGTAAAACAATTTTACCAACCTTAGGAACTTGTCCATCACTGCACTTTGTTTCTTGTATGCACAGAATGTCAGGATCCTCTCGCTTGACATATGCAGACGGTTTGCATTTCTTTGAAAAAAAATCAAACTCAAATAGCAAGCATTTAACCCATTTTTGATTATTTGTACTTCTACTCACCTTTCATGTCTCAATTCAAAATTAATCATAATTTGTTTGTTGGTTGTTTTAAAGATAAAGAAATTGTTTGTATCTCTAAATGGTTACTAAATAATTGCATGTTTTGATCAAAGTTATCATCTTCTGAGAGGTCAAACTCTGACATGCTGTAATGAATCAAAAGCAAAATGTGTAAGAGAAATATTACACTTGCTTAAATTGCACTGTTGCACATGCCTTTGCATTGGTTCATTACAGCACATCAGAGTTTTACCTCTCTGAAGATGACCACATATTTTTTATCTTGCTTTGACAATACCAAGAGAAACTGTAAAACTGAATGAAGGGACCTGGTACTAGAAATTGTTATAGTAAGGAAGTCTTTTCTGTTATCAGGAAAAAAGACAGTATTGCATATTTAATTAACAAAACTGCTTTTGCTTCTATGAATGAGTGAAGAAAAAAAACAGCAAAGTAAATTAAACTCGCTTACCATCCATGCTCTGATACCATTGACATTCCAGGAAGCAATAGTCCAGTTACTTTTTCTGGCATGAATGTGATAATTGTAGAACTAATCAATATAGCTTTTGCAGGCAAGATGATGACACACAATGTATAAATTATTATGTTAATATGCTATAAAAGACATCTTGTGATTATGGTTCTATAGTTGACATCGTTTAATATACTATTCCAAAGATTTTCCGAAAATTTTAAAAGTCTCAAAAATGCCTTAGAAACATTTTCCGAATATTTTTGAAAATTTCCGACAATTTCCGAACGTTTCCGAATACCTCTGAAGATTTTCCTAATTTTCCTAAAAAAATCATAAAAATGCTTTAGAAACGATTTCAGACCTATTCCAAAGATTTCCAAATGTTTTCAAAGATTATAAAGATTTTATTACATCACCAGCAATTTTCAAAAAAACTTGGGATAAAATGAGTTACAGGAGGTTATGGAACGCTTTCTTGTTGGGTACCGCATAAGTTGAAGAATTTTGCCCTCTATGTCATAAACATGTAATCACCTGGTTCCTCGTAAAATTAAGGATTAATACTACTTGTGTTTTCAATTTTTTCCAAAGTTTGGAAAAATTTTATTTTAATTTTACTCGGCCTCATGCGATTACCAATACAAATACCTACTACTACCTTATAATGACACAAACAATGCTTCAAAGCTATCTTACTTTCCACTCTTGTGTTTGCTGTCTGAGGAAAAATCTCCCCAGCTAGGTCCGGCTTCCCCATCACTTTCACTTGCTGAGGATTTCCTTGCTTTTTTACTTGTTTTGCTCTCATCATCTGAAGCAGATCTCTTCTTTGTTGCCTGGCGAATGGTTTACTCAAATATATCTAAACTGATCATTTTTCTATTTTACTGAAATGCACATTTCATTATAACTCTATGTTTATATTAATTTGTGCTCTATATAGAGGATATTACATTAGCCGCAGGAGAATACAAATTAATTTACCTTTGAGTGCTAAAAATAGCTCTTTTTATCTTATAAAAATTCCTACATAAAACAGAACTTTTTTAGAAGAACCAGCCAGGCACCTAAGTGGGAAGCTCTCTTGTAATTGGCTAATCGTGTTAGTAACCAAGGCAACACAAATATCCTCACACATAAAAGACAAAAATAGTATCTTCACTGTGCACAGTGAAGAAATGTGATTTTTTAATAAAAGAAAAAATGTACACAGGGCCTGTTGCATATTTAAGCAGTAGACTGAAGTAATTTGCAGATAGGGTTTGTTCATCTAGTTAAACTGAGCAAGTGCACAAGCTTCTTGTTTAAGGACGCATGCTTTATAATCTCTTCCTTTCTAAATACACTGGCTCTAATTAATGCACCTCTCGTTGCATGGTTTTATTCTTCAGGGGAGAGGTGGGAGCTTGCATGTTGAAATGGTAGATCAGATCTGAAAACCTAGTAAGGTGGTTATAAACACTAAAATACCATAAAGGGGCAACAGGGAAAGGTTAGGTAAGGGGGGGGGGCAAAGGGGAACTGAGAGGGAGAAAAGGATGAATTAAAGGGCATGCTCCCTTAGAAAAGTTTTTCAAAATTAGAAAATCAAAGGATGCACTTCAAGCATTTTCCGAACATTGTACTGAAAAGGTTGGCAATTGAGTGTTATTTTATGTACAAATGCCACGTTCGTATTTCATATTTACCTAGTTTATATTCTGAAAGAGTTACTAACTAAACTCTATATATATTCAGTCCAATGTATTTGCGTTATTCTACTCGATTTGTTACATTCTTTCATCGAGAGACAACTGATTCAACTGATATCACAGGCTTACAAGTCGAAGTGTGTGTTTCCGTTCAGTTGAGCTCTCTTGACTGGAGAAGATTACGAGGACGAAATCTGTGCGTTTATATATGCTCTTAAATAAAGGTCACAGTGAACGATCGTTGCTTTGTGGTGTGTTCATAATTTTATTAAGAGCTAGGCAAATTAGTTTGGGATTTGTGGGAGTTTAAGATTGTTGGGGATCGGGCTGCGGGGGACCGAGGTAAGAGGAGAGCGAATAAATCCACATTTCGGGTGGTAAGCCTGTGCTGAAGTTTCTAGTCGGCTCATAAACTAACAATTAAACTAACAATTCTTAAATTTTAACGGTAGCACGCGCTATAGTTTTTCAGCCACATTCTCAACGCATGAGCTGAGAATGGGCAGCAGAACCGCAGTAAATGTTCATTCATGTGGTGCTCTGCAAGACAGAGACAGCCGAGGTTTGATGATCAAATGAAAAGAACTACCACAATACCTTTGCTTTTGTTTTTTCTTTAGGGGGCATGTTTACTTTCACTTTTGAATCTTCTCCACTCGAGCCTAGAGTACTTGCGATTAAACGGGAAAAACGCGACGATCGTAGTTGAAAACGACAACAACTTGTCAACTGCAACATGCGGGAAACTGTGTTGTGTTCCCAGGCTTCTCGTCCCCCAAAAAATGCGCGGGAAGATCGGTAACTTCGAGGGGGTGGGGGTGGGGAGTTGACTAACCAAGGTTTTTGTTTACATTTTCCGCACTCTTCTTTCTAATTCAGCTACAGAAACAAAGTTTCTGAATATTGAAATGTTTCTGCAGAACAAACTTTCTCTGATTGACATGCTTAGGAATTTTCCGATACGGTTTTGATAAATTGGAAATTTTATCGTTCTTACCTCCAGCTGTTTTGAATTGTTTTGAGTGGTAATTTCTAACTACACTTATAGAACCGAAAGTTCGGTCACTCATTAATTTTGCTAAGCATTCTCAGTTTTAAAGTCAGTTGTTGTTTATCTCTGTTCTTTCTCCGACCTAAAAGTTGTATGCTATTAAAATGAAGCCGAACGTAAACAATTACGTCAACCGAAACTCGCCTATTCACACTGCATAAATTAAGAGCAGCATCTATAGTTATGAAAATTATCAGTTGTTCCAACGACAGTAGCGAGGAAAGAATAAACCAAGTTCAAACTGAGGCCCGCGGGAGTGCAATAACCGGCCGAGCAAAGCCAGCAAGTTGGACAAATTCCTGAACAACCGAACCCTCAACCGCCGCAAGCCGGCGAAGGGGATTTGAGGTACAACTATTATTGCTATTTCTGTGTTTGTACGTAATCACTGTTTCTATCGACTTTTGTTGAATTTGCGGCTGGCCGTGAACCGTCACTTGTTGTGCTTTGTTAACGATTCAAACACTTGGGTTCCGGGCTATATCACTCTTTTTATCGCTGCATTCTCCATTTATTTAGTATTAGATATTTTTAATTTCATTTCACAGTACCCACGTGGGAGGAGGATAATAAATACTACCATTTGTACGGTTCGTTAGCTTTGGTCCTAGGGTGGGTTATGACATTTTCGGCTTTTATTTATTTTTTACTCGCTGTCGGTAGTAACGCCCCGTTTTTTACCGCTGCCTGTTTTTATTAGTAATTCTTGTCGATATGTGTTAGTCCTCGGGACAGTTTTTTGTCAGGCTGTGCCCATTGTTTCGTGTTTGGCATTATTCGCGTATTCGTTTATGCGGGTATTTTACATTTTAGCACTAGCATATTTGAACATGCGCGTACGGTTATTGTCTACATTCTCCATTGTACCATTCGCGCAGTTTGTTATAGTTGTAGTAATTTTTCAAACTTTTATCGTGTGTAGTGGTCACATGTCAGCACATACATTATACTATAAGAACTAAATATTTCTTTTATTTTTTATGTTAATATTGTTATTTTTGCTATTCATATTACAATGTAGTTGGATGCAATGGCACTAAATGAAAAAAATTGTAGTCACATTATTATGGGTCAATTGAAAAGGGTGCTGTGACACCGATTCAAAAGGGTGCTTCGGCACCAATTCAGAAAGATGCTGTTGCACCAATTCAAAAGGGTGCTGTGACACCGATTCAAAAGGGTGCTTCGACACCAATTCAGAAAGATGCTGTTGCACCAATTCAAAAGGGTGCTGTGACATCGATTGAAAAGGGTGCTTCAGCACCAATTCAGAAAGATGCTGTTGCACCAATTCAAAAGGGTGCTGTGACATCGATTCAAAAGGGTGCTTCAGCACCAATTCAGAAAGATG
>JAOBRD020535861.1:0-13371 GCA_027575215.2 Hydrozoanthus sils | reverse complement strand
ATCGTTAGCAATCGCGATAACTGAGGATTTGTTAAAGAAAGAAGTATATTATAGTTAAACTGACCCCTATCAAACAATAAGGCTTCAAGCACCAGGCTTGATTTTAGAGCAACTCAGAGAGACACAGAAGAAAACATGCTATTCACCATAATTCATAGTATGTTAGAAGAAAAACCTGCTAGGTTTGACAAAATCTGGTTGTTGATATCTTTTTGGCATTATGATATCTTGTACAACATTCTGTCATTGGACTGAACAGTTGTTTCAAAAATTTATGATATGTTTCTTTTATACTTACAGAATTCAATTGCTACATCTTCACGACTAACTGGCAACACTCCTGAGCGCTATAAAAGAATGAAAACATTGGAAAGAAATTGGGCGAAACCTGATTGACGAATACATAGTAAATTATAAACGCCAAGTAAATGCAGGTATGAAAAAGAAACAATCTTCACCTAAAGGAAGGCTGAGAAAAACATTAGTAATATTTGAAAAAAACTTTTACTGAGCATATCGAATTAAGTAAATGTAAAGTTAGAAAAGTTTACCTCGATGTGAACGTTTGCAAATGAAGTTGTCCATAACAGTGCCAAAGGAAAGAGGTTGAAGGCTTGTATCATTTTAAGACACTGGATCAATTACAAGCTGCAAGTTTTACGACTTTTTATCTCGATTACTGACAGTTCTTCGAGATCCGCCATCTTTGATTTGTCTGATGACGTGACCGATTCTGGATGACGTGACATGATGAGTTAAGTCCCAGTCCCTCGCGTTTTGCTATTATTTCTCAATTTAAACTGTTTTTTTATTTAATCTTCGATACCGGCAGTTAATTTCATTCTAACGAAATCAAGGATTTTTGTGCTTTATGCGCTAGCTTAGTTCTGCTGCCACTGGCTGCCTTCAAAGGGTTGCAAGTTTTAAGGCGTGGACTTTTTAAGGGGCGTGCTAAATTTGATTTAGCATCGATTAGCGTCCATTCGACGTTAAAGGCTTACCCCCTCCTCAACATCCAGTATTGTTTTATATGTACATTAAACTTGCTATAATTACACAATTTACTTTGTAAAAAGTATACGAAATTGAAACGTTTATAACAATTGCCATCTCGGACGCTGACTCCCGACTTAACCCTTTCAACCCCAAATACGCCAAATGGAGTATTACTAAATTCTCCCAACTAGAAGCCCCACTTTTCATGGTACCAGTTTAGGAGATTATTGCTTTTCATCTAATGTAGTTTGCTATGTTTGATTATTTCTCATCTTCTCATTACCAAATGAATTGTTGTAAGAGTCAGGGAAAAGGTCAAAACAGTGGTATTTCCCAGGAACCCAACTTAGGGGGGTGGGGTATTATGTGCTGCCATCCACCACTTTTATTCAAAAAGGCTGAATTTTAGGCGTAAATATCATGTTCAATAAAATAGATATTGATAAAGTGCTTGCACCAAAACCCTCCTTGTGGAGAGAGAAGTCCATAGTGCAATAAAAACCAATACCCCTAAACCAGGTTTTGAGAAATTGAGCTCTGAAAAAGTGGTGGGGGTGGGGTAGGGGATGTCTGTGCTGCCACCCACCACCTCCCCCGACAAATTGGGTTCCTTAAAGATACCACTGTTTTGACTTCTTCCCTTATGTAGGGAGAAGCTAGATGTTGATAAACTGGCTAGGGCTGAAAAGGTTAAAAGACATATACCTGAACCAACAGTCTCAGTTGACTGAACTTGATGATATTTATTTCTTTACATTATTTAAACAGAAATTCCAGTTCAGCATAGCTAGTTTAAATGGATATCTGTGCAAAATAATATGAACCAATTATAAACCTTAAAAATGAAACCAAAACAAAACGAAACAAAAGAAATTATTAAAAGGGTTTATAAGAGTGAAAATTAACTGAGGTGATTAAGGTGTTGCTGATATGATATGATATATTAATAAGTATTTGATTCAATTCTTTCAATAAATGGATTATTAGTGTTTCCCAAAATTTAAAAGGTTTTCCCCTGATATCCACTGGCAAATGCTGCTTCTCACCCCCCCCCTCCCTTTCCCTCTTAACGTCTGTAAAAAACCATAAGCTGAATCACTTCTGGAAGACAGGATTTGAGTGACAGGAGTTATGACCTCACTCTTAGTTCGAACCAAGTTGTTTTTGTACCATGTGAGGCATGACATTGACGATCCAAGATGTGACTGATAAAATTGAAATGAGAACTCTGTCTATGTGTAACTAAGTCTACGAGTCTACATCATTCCTATTTAATCAACATCCAATGAAAGTTGTGGTGCCAAATCAATTAAAAGATGCCCCCCCTCCCTAAGCCTGATGCACCATCTGCGGCAAAAGCAAAAAATTATTGGGGGGCCCCACAGTGGAAATTTTAATAGTTTGTTGTAAGACCTGAAACTCCAATTCAAAAGATATTGTGGTTTACCAAAAATTTATTGGGGGGGGCCAGTACCCCCCCAGCCCCCCTTCCAGTTCTGCCGCCCATGTGCACATGTAAAGAAACAGATGACCTCCTAGTCTTGTGAGACAGAGAGCATAGCCAGTTCTTCTCGTGTGCAGCAAACTGAAAAGCAGGAATCTAGCGGTGTATACTTCATTGAAGCAAAATTTATGATAGAGGTTCAATTGCCACAAAATGTAACATTCCACAAAATATTTAATGGCGGAAGTACATTTATCAAATTAAATGCACTTTCTGAGGATTTCTGAGCCAACTCACAAATGAAAAACTACAAAAAAAACATAACTTGAAAAAACTGGTTCATAAAAAGTATTTTTTTTATAGTTCTGCTTATTTTCACACAATGCATTATTATTAAATGACTTTTTACACCTTTGAAAATACTTTAACTTGAAGCAGGCCAGAACCCGACTCAACTTACACAGCTTAGTGCATGTTTGTTTACTTTACCACATGATATTTACTTTTAGTAATTCTAGCTGTTTCCTTGAACATTACTTTCAGTTTATCAGAGTTTTCAATTTGTAAACAAGTAGCAGGAGGAAAAGTAAAAGTAGCAAGAGCTTATTTTGAAATTTTGTATGCCTGGAAGTGTAGTCTGGTACATTTTCAAGACCAAAAATACTTAAAGGCCCCAAAAGTTCCTGATGCAAATGATCAAAGTAGTCAATGGTTTGCATTGGGCGTAGGAAACTTTTAAAACCCTGGTTTATTAAAGTTGTTAGTTTTTTCTTGTTGCTACAGTTTTCAATGCATTTTTCTCTGAAACATAAAAGGGAAGATCTCTAGATAACAATTTAGGATAACATTTATATTGAAGTGGTTTTGTTTTTCAATCTAAAAAATATTTGATGCATTGATATCAAAGTGCATTTTATTTGAAAATCTTTGCTCTTATAATTATTGACATAAGAACATAATTCAATTTCGTTGTGTGATTTTCATTGCTGTTTTTTAGCTTCTTCTGGTTCTGGCTTGTCTAATTCTGTCATCAAGGAATCAATTTTAGTGTTCATAAGCTCAACATAATCTATAAATCCATCATTGTTCTGATCATGCTTGGCAAGGAGTTCATCAATTATTGATTCAGCTTCATGTTCAAGAAATTGCTTTCCAGCAGCTTTATCATCATGAGCATCATCAGCGTGAAAGTCAGTCAAAGCTCTCATCCATTCAAGGCCATCCAGCTTTTGGTTATTGTCATAATCGTGAAGCTTGAAGAAATAGAATATTCCTACAAAAAAAAATACTGCCATTACTAGTTGTACCTAATAGTTTTAAAGTAATCCTTCACTGTATAACATTATTGCTCTGAAATAGAACTTTTATTAAGTCTGTATCCATATCAGCAGCACAAATTTGATGATTCTGTGCATGTAACTTACACAGCAAGCAATTTATTTTGATCAGTTTCATGGTTTGAATTTCTTGCATTGCCATTTTGAATTGTGACGTAACTTGGTTGCAGGGTTAGCCTTGATGAATACATGTACAATACCAATGAAGGAGAGGGGGTCTGGCACAATAACCAAGTTACGTAGTAGAAGTACATTAGTAATCATTGACATAGTTTTAAGAAATTGCAAGAATAAATCTCTCAAAAGGGAGGGAACCATAAGGAAAGGACGAATGGATGAACATATTATTCTTGAAGACACATTGACTTAAAAAATTATTTATACAGTTGTAGTCAGTGTTGAGTACATTAAGGAATATTAACTAAAAATAATTTCAAAACAATATTAGACAGATATAACAGAGGAACTAATGACAACTTTATTAGCCTAGATCTAAATCATAAATTTTGTAACAGCACCTTTTGCATTATCTCCTTTTTGAATGTCCTCTGCATCCTGAGAGTTTTCTCCAACTAGCTGTCGCAAATGATTTCTTATATGCCTGCAAAAGATTAGAAATTGGTCAAGTTAAATTCACAAACAATATCAGAGTAACAACATAATTGCCAAATTAAACATGATTAGATGTTTCTACAACAGCAACATTATTGTTAACTATCACATTTATTTGTTGATTAGTTTGGAATAACATACAAAATTAATAACAAAAACTTAATATAAGGAAAAGGGGCTAAATACCCTACCCTTACCACTTTTACAGCAAATAGGACTTAAAATGGCAAAGTTGCCATTGTAATAAGTTGTAAGATTGTGTCTTAATAATGGAGTGTGAGGTCTCTAGGAGAATATTTGTCTGAGGTCTTTCACAGTACAAACTGAGAGAAGCAGGGTTTGCGCCAAGGGCAAATATTTTCCCAAACAGACTGAGCAAACAAGGTTATCAAGATATTTATTATATGGCTTCAATTGAGTTTAAGATCAGTAAAAGAGGACAAATGACTATCTCTGCAGGCTCATGTTAGTGAGAAATCAGTCTAATAACTCACGGGTCTTGTATGGGAAGTTGTTGGGCCAATTTTCAGATAAATCAGTGTGCAGGATTTGGGTACTGGTCCTAGAAGATTGACTTGCAATGTAATAAATAATCATAATAAAATGCAATACCTTAACCCTTCTCCATCCAGGTCCATACGATCTGATAAATGGGCAAGAAGATGTCTGGAAAGCAACAATGGTGGAGTTAGTCAAAAGCACAGTCTGCCTTTGAAACAAATCTAAGTTATAGTACAGGGTTGAAAATTAACAAGCTTATGGTTGCCTGGGGCGACTATGTTTCCAAACAAGTAGCCTGTGGGCGACCATCAATTTCAAGTACAAATGCATATATTTATCCAAGAAAAACAAACAATAATAACTTTAAAGTCTATTAAAAATCGAAGAAGTTCTCAGATGTGTACTAGTACTTTGCAGCAGTTTTGAGAAAACCTAAGCATTGATTGGACACAATTAGCCAGTTTCTATTCCCTCGTCAATCCCTTGGACATTGCCATTTTGTTTTTGGCTTACGTATTAATCAATAAAAAAAATTCCCATATAAACAAGTGGACTGTCAAATGCGAGCAATGTATGAGGCTCCTTCCTTTTCACCTAGATGCCTAAGATTTTGAGGATGGTTACCCACAGGCTCCTTAGCCTGAAAGTCAATTTTCAACCCTGTAGTCTATTAATGTAATGCTCTAGATGTATCAATGTCAAGATTAACCTTTTTAGCCAAAAATATGCAAAATGCACATTGCTAAATTCTCCCAACTTGAACCAATATTTTGGCTGTAACCAGTTTAGGAGAATTTTGCTTCTCATCTTTGGTAGCTTTTTATGTTTAATCAACCTCCATCTTCTGATTACAAATGACCTATTTTGTATGAGTTATGAAAGCCTGGGACATGGGCCAAAATCAGTTGCAGGTATACGTGGTTATACACGCGAAGAATCAGAAATGACTTGCAAGAAAGCAAAAATATAAGGCTCTATTTCTTTAAAAGTGTTTGTTTGGATGGTTCGCAGATATAAAAGCTTTAATTTAGCACGCTGACCAACTGGCCGCCCGTCTAGAATATGACTCGCACGTCGATTTTGAGCCTGTGATTAGCAATCAAAAAACAAATCTTTGTACAAACCATAAGCTCGAAATCCGGCTACACAGGTTTTGAAAATAGACACCTCCATCAAAATGCGGAGTCTCCGGCTAGCTGAGTGCGGGAGAATTTATATGAACAATCTATTTTGACTTTATGTGAACAATCGCATTTGACTTTAGTTACACACAATTAAGTTAGTCTTTATTCAAGTATAGATTCATGTTTCAAAATACTTATGATAATAATCCAATCTATGATTTAGTTTTAGCCATTTAGGCTTGAAATGTTTACATTAATTTCTAACATACTTACTCTCTGCTCTTGCTCAGTTTCTCGTGTTGTTTCGGCGAGTCGTCGGCTTCATTTTGTCCACCGTTACCTTCGTTGCAAAGAACAAGAGCCAGCTTAGTCAAGAAAAGAAAAACGCCAACTCCCGCAAACATTATCTGTATAAATATTTCTCAATCGCGTCAGCTCTTCGATCTTTTCATGAATCTGGTACTATCAGTACTATAAGTACTTGCTTCGTTCTTCACGGTTGTACCGCCAGTGGACCTTTCCGCTATGCTACGTGGACAAATTGTAATTTAAATAAATTCTTGTCAAGGAAACCAGGCAATCCTCTACAAAAATCCAATTCATATTCATGATTCATCCCGTCATATCTGTTCTGCCAATATTATCGTTCTTCAGATACCCCCTTGACGAAGGTGAAATCTTTCCGAAGTTGAACTTCGGCTCAGCTTCGGGTTGGTTTCGGAGGTAGTTTTTTTAGCTGAGAAGACTGGGTTGAGCTATCCCCAAAACAGCGCGCCTTTCATATTTTCGCAACTACAAACACGTGACTATGACAGAAAAATATGTTGTTGGTTGCACTTTTGTGCACCTTTTTACGCTCGATCACTTCAATATTTAGAGAATTGTTTTTCTTTGATATTCTTTAGGACAAATGAACTAACTTGCAACGTTCTTAGGACGCATAAGTAAAAAAAAAGATTGAGATGAACAGTGCCGAATCGGAAGACGAATTGGTGTACGAACTGAGGCAAAATTGCACGCTTTTGAGTAATAAGGAAAAAGTTACTGACAGAAAAGTGAGTTTTATTTTGCTAGTTTTTATTTGTTGAAATCAAGTTTTCAGCCACCAGTATCCAAGGTTTGTATGAGTGGCAGCGGATCGCGATGACTGTATTAATTCGAAACTTTGCATTTGTGTGGGATATGCTTGTATGAATGATGAGTGATTTGTGAATCAACTTAATACCTATGGATCGTTTCAGTTTGCGTTTGTATTTTAATCAGCCCAAGAATCGTCAACCTCCATTTAAATTTTGAAACAATTTTGAGACTCCAATTTTTAGCAAATCCCATTCTTTAAAACAGTAAGCCAAGTAAATTAATCTCACAATTTTACTCGTGAGTTAACAATTCGTTTTTGCCCCCTTGTCGAGGCCTGCAACCTTAGCTTAAGTTTGTCTATCGGTCTGCAAATCAGCAGCTGCAAACACCATTGCATAAATTTCAACAACTGTGTCAACTTGTTTTGAAAGTCATATTATAAATGAACAATCAATATTTAATGATTTATTAGAAATATTAAAGAAAGGGTATTACTCGATTTTCACTGGCTTCACAACACCAGTTTAAGATAAGAATAAAAAAATGTACAGTACTGGATTTGTTCCTTTATAAATTTTTAAATTCCAAACACTTAGAACCACTGATTATTTAAATTACAATGTTAAACCCTGATGTGGTAAAATATGGGAACAAATTTAACTTAAATCATACAAATGAAGTATATTTTTCTCATACTCTCAGAAAGCTGTGCTGAGCTTGAAAGAACTTCTTGAGCAACCAAGAGTACTGTGCATCCTGGATGAAAACACAGATCGTAACCAAAAGAAATCGGTTATTTGGGATGACCTGTTTCAAAGTGTGAAGAAGTACACTATCTATGAGACACACACAGTTCTTAAACTTGAAGCAAATAAGGGTGAAGTCACTGCCTCAACTGTCCAAAATCGTCAGAGGCGAAAACAGGTTAGACATAAAGTTTTATTAAATCTTTAGAAGCAAATCGTTTACTTACTAATGACTAAATTAAAGTGACTATGACAATAAAAGAAAAATGATTTTGTTACCTCAGTGGATAAGCCTTGATAAATGAGGAAGAGTAGCAAAAAGTTTTGTCAAAACACAAGGCTAAAAGTTTATTTTTGAGTTTTGGGTACATGTATGATACCTGGACTAAATTTCTAGGTGCACTGCTGAAATTTTAGGCACACAGTTAAAAATTTTAAGAGCACAGCTTAGGATTTTGAGAGCAAAAAAAACAAAAATAAAATCTATGAAGTTTCAGACATATAATCATTGAGTAAGTGTCTTTTTTTTGTTTTAAACCAGTGTTTAATTGTTTCTTTCAGACTCTTTACACTGAATGTAGTAGCTTTACCTACAGTGCATTTTTTGTTTGGGATCTTGTTTAAGATTTGCATTTTTTCATTTGTAATGCAACTGTTTTGTCAGAGTAAACAAGGTCGATCAAGTAAGAAAGGAGTTGCTCTAATTTAGTTGCACTGAATTTCAGGTGTGCGATGGTTCATGATTTTGCAGGTGTACAATGAAGATGTCAAGTCGCATGTGCGACAAGTTGGTTGTAAACTTTGAGCCCGGAAAGGTTTTTAATGAGCCCAGGTTTCTGATTATTAATTAAACAAAGTTAAACCCTAATGTGATAGAATATGGGAATAAATTTAGCTTATCATACAGGTTTCTGGGCTCATTAAAAGCATTAAAATGTTTTCATCAGTTAGTCAAGGAGCATATGTCGAAAACAAAAGCTCCATGTGACTTTCTGGCTACAAGTGAACCACTAGTCTAAATAATTATGTAAAGGGGTCCTCAGAGAACATGAAAAATGTTGATGGCACTTCTATAACCTGCACCAAGTGGTGTCATGAGGCGTTTAATCAGGGGTATGATTTTTGAGCATGAAAACGAGGCTCTGAAACAAAAACAATTTTATTTAAGTCCTGTGACGATAGATTTCCATCAAATTTGCAGAATACATGTGGCTCATCGATTGGAACTTGATTTCATTATATCCATTACTTGAAAAAGTTACGTGATGATACTAGCATGAAAATGAGTCTCTAAGCAAAAACCTTTATAGCTTTTTGCCGTTTTATAGTTTCACCAATTTTGCTGTATTTAATGCTTTGTGCAGGTCACGTGACAGAGCTTGCATGGAAACGAGGCTCTATAAAAATCTGACACAACCCTACACTGATTGAACATAAATACATAAATTCTATTGACAATATGTCCGTCGTAAAAAATGCAAGTGTATCACAAAAATGATCAAGTCATTATTTTGTTAACTAAACTGAAGTTAACTAATTCAAAAGCACCTAATTTAAAATTACTAAATTGAGAGAATGTTTATCAGATGTATCAATAATTAAAATAGCCTGTTAAGTTGTCTCCTTCGCTTACACATTTAAACTGGCAACTTCACCTGCAAGCCCTTGAACTTTTTTTTCAAGCATTTCTTTGCCCACGATTGCCTCAATTATGCAAGGATGACTCCTGTCATCTAGCTGACATGAAATCTCTTCCACAGAGTGATCCCAATATTTATACTGAGCTTCTCGATGGAACTGGATTGTAAATAAGAATTTGCATGTCCCCTTCTGTGGCGTTGGTGCAGACAACGGCCTGGAGCATTTAAATCGGTCAATGAAGGTTAGAGGGAGTTTGGTTGGAATAATGAAAAACTCACATTGTTGTGCTAAGTTTTTTCTGAACTCTCCATGTTAGCAGAGCAAGCCAAAGAAATGGCAGAGGTTTCAGTCAGAGTAACAGAAAGACACCATAATCTTAACAATGCAGTTTTGTCTCGTGAAGGAAGAAACATCTGTAGGCTATCAACCACAATTGCAAGCCTTACTAATCCCTTTACTCAATCAGGTGACAAGCTCTTCAATCTTGTCACAAAGGTAGAGGCCCCGGACGACGTGAAGCGCGATCTATGTGCTCAGCGTACAGAAGGAGAAAAACTTCTGAACACATTTGTGAAAGATCGTATTCAACTGAACAATGTCAGTTTGTGGTCAGAGATGAAGAAGTGCTAGCTACTGGCTTGGAAATCCACTGGAAAGAGAACCAAAGTGAAAGTGAATGACACATGACAATAGTTAAGCTGCAAGAAGATCAAAGTTTGTTTGCTAGAATGATGATGGTCTGCCATACTTGCCCAGAGATCAACATAGCAGAAGCTAAATAGGCAAATAAGAGTTCACAATAGTTCCCCAAGCCCTTTTCGCCACAGATGGCACGATACTGCACTGCCTCCAGAAAAGTGCGTTGATATCCCTGATTGAAAAGGAGACACATGTGACCACAGCTAATGGTAAAAAACTACACCAGTAGCGTGGAAGAAAGTGGACATTGTTGATGGCATGGCAGAAGTGCAATCGCTCAGTAAACGAAACACTGTTCAGACCTGCGCAGACCTTGCCCAGACACTGTTTTTAGCAAGCATTGAAGCTGTGATGAATTGCACTTCAAGTTTGATCAATATGACATTTTGCTGTCCTTGAAGTTTGCCACTTTCTATAGAACTTGTGACTGTTTCTACAGAATTTGTGACAGCATGCACATCGCTAAAGTACCCGTGAAGTGTCTGTTGTCCCACTTCAAAACGAAGATGGAGTTCACCAAGTACCTCGCTGCCAAGTCTATCCTTAGGGTGGAACAAAGACACATTAATCTTGTCATAGCTTGGTTGAATGATTGCATGGCAACACAAAGAGATGTGAGTCGCCTTTGAAGCTCCCAGAAAGAAGCGGACACGAAACTTATACTGCATGCTGGTGATGCCACCACAAACAGAGCAATAGAAATCAATGTTTTTTCTCCAGATACAGATGTACTTGTCCTCTTGTTGAGAAGGTATCCTAATCTCTGCAGGGAAGTTCACTTTGTGACCAGAACAGGAGAGCGGCGTAGAAGAATCAATCTCCAGCCAATTGCACAAGCCCTTGGTGTTGCTAAGCTTGCAGCATTACCCGCACTTCATGCCATCAGTGGTGCAGATATAACTGGCAGCTTTTCTAGCAAGGGGAAACTCAGCTGGTGGAAGGTCTTTATGGATGCTGATCAAGTGATCATTGATGCGCTAGCTGAACTTGGAACAAGAGAGCAACCATCAATAGGCACAATGGCTGCTATTTGGATGATCGTCTGTAGGCTGTTTGCGCCCAAGACAGCTATCACGACAGTCAAAGAGTTAAGGTGGTCACTTTTCAGAAGAAGCAAGCCCAGTCTGAGAAACTACCCCCTACACAAGCAGTCCTTAAAGAGGCCATTATGTGGGCAAACTACCAAACACTAGTATGGAACCTTGACACTGTCCCCCACCCAGACCTTCCATTATCGCAAGAGTATGCTTGGAAGCTACAAAATGACCAGTGGATGCCAGTGATGACTTCTTTTGCTCCAGCTCCGAATGCAGTGATTGAGTTGGTCTGGTGTGGCTGCAAGAAGAGTCACTGTTCCATGAACAGATGTAACTGTAGGAAATTTGGGCTTAGCCATACTGACCTGTGTGCTTGTGCTGATAGCGAAGACCCATGCACTAATCACACAGAAAATGAGTATGAAAGTGAAGATGAAGAATGTTAGACATTTGCAGTCAAACAAAAAAATTATATTTAGATACGATTTTCAGTCCAAACATAAGCGCAAAGCGAAGCATTGTATATGTAGCTATAAATACACTAAACTGTGTACATTTAATCAGGAACAATGTCGGTTTACAAGTTAACAGTTTTAGAGCAGTTTCAAATGCAACCTAGTATCTATGCCATAGGATTTAGAATGCGAGTGCATCCAATGATTTCTGGCCATTAAGGAATGTCACTGCGGTAAGGTTTCTCACTGGTGCCCAGTGTAGTTTTAGCACCAAGCTTGTGCTTTTTTTTGTGTTGGCTGTACAAGTTTGCAGTTTTCTGTTTCAGTCTGTAAATAATTAATGTCAGCAGATTTGATGAATTTTTGTTTAACTCGTAAACATCCATGCAAGTATTGTCATGTGACTTGCACAGAGTATTAAATACAGAGTATTATTGTGATACTGACATATGTTTCACTTAAAAGGTTTAAAACATATTCAGCAAGTTTGGTGAAATTTAGAGACTCGTCTTCATGCTAGTGTCGTCACATGACTTTTTCAAGTAACGAATATAATGAAAATTGTGTTTCAATCGATGAGCCACATGTATTCTGCAATTTGGTGAAAATCTGTTGTTATGGGGTTTAGATATACCCGTTTTTGTTTTAGAGCCTCATTTCCATGCTGGAAAACCATACCTCTGCTTAAACGCCCAATAATACCACTCGGTGCAGGTTACAGAAGTGCCACCAACATTTTTCACCTTCCTTGAGGACCCCTTTTTATATTTAGACTAGTGGTTTGCTTGCAGCCTGAAAATCGCACAGGAATACACTTGCTCCCAGACTAAGTTGATGGACAGGCAAATTTTCAATTTTTTTTGAAACCTGTTACAAACCCATAACTTTTGGATAAGTTTAAGCCAAACTTGGGCTGATGATGTATCTCAAGGTTTCTTACCAGAAGTTGCACAACATGTTACAATATAACTTCTATTTCTCCTACTGTGTTAAAAGAAAAAAAAACCCCAGAGATTTGGCCTAATTGCCTTCAGTTTGTGAAAAGTATCAGAACATTTTGTGATGTAAACTAATGAAATTATCGAGTGGTATAATGTCTGCCTCTACAGCCAATTGAAACAGTTTATTAGGTCAGGTATAGTTGAAAGTTGTAATAATTTCTTAAGCCATGATAATTTGGTTATTCTTGCAGGAGATTGCCAATTTTGTTGAATTTGTCTTTAAAAAATGTGTTGGAAGTAAGTGTTTTGTAATTTCCTTTTCTTTTGATTAATTAAATGCGTTGTGATTATTTTGTATTAGGAGCAGTGGTCTCACACAGGTTTCCACTCAATTATAACAATGTTAATAAAATTATATGTTATAAATTGTAAATTGAACACTCAGGAAGTTGCAAAAAGAAAGTATCGGAGAGAAAAACATATTTGACAAGTGGCAAAGAAACTGCTATGCAGATTGAACTAAGAAGATTTTTCGGCTTTATTCCTTAAGGCAAATTTTCATCAAGTGAAAGTGGTGTCTTATCATAATTTTTTGTTTTGTGACAGGAGAAGGTTATAGTTTGTTTGAACTTCCAACACTTGCTAGTTGGAGGGCATGGTAATTTGTACACCATCTGACCGACAACAAAATGCCAGCTGCACAAACAGGGCCATAGCATGGGTGCAGATATTTTTTTTTTGGGGGGGGGGGGTAGGGC
>JAOBRD020535753.1:0-10390 GCA_027575215.2 Hydrozoanthus sils | reverse complement strand
CGCTCATGAATTGAGATTGTATCTCGCAGAAAACGTCCTTTCATTCAATCTCGTGACGTGGTGCAGTCAAAGTAAGTTGTCACATCAAGTGAACAGAATTACAGCCAGCGCTGTACATATTGTTGGTTACTTAATCATAAGTAATTGTTATTCAACATGTGTTGTAACTTAGGGAGTGACAGTTATATGAAAAAAGCATAAACAAACTGATTTATTTTGCTTATTGTTAACTTTGATTATGATGCATCAGCATCATGTTTTGCCTTAGAAAAAGTCTAACTCATTCATTTTTCCATTGTTTTTTTGCTATTAAACCCAGAATTTACAATTGGCAATCGTGATCCATTAATTTGTAAAGAAAACTTGTAAGTTTCTCTATCAACAAAGTGCACTTTTAACAGCATGTCAGAGTTACACCTCTCTGAATTGAAGATGATCACATTGATTGAAACATGCAATTTGTTCCATTTACTAAGAGTGTAACATGTCCGATGGCTCGCGTAGTGCGACGACGCCAAAAAGTAATCCACATTTCCGACAGGAGAGGGGGCAAGTGTTGGGGACTGGTAATGGAATTACCTGGCTTTTCTTGGGTTGATTCATTCTCTCTCTGTTATTGTTGTTCTCGGTAGCACAGTGGTGAGAGCACCTGCCATCTGAACCCTAAATTCAACTTTTGTCAAAAAAATCTTTTAAAGTGTGAAATCGATATTTTTAAAAACATTTTTGTTTCTTCAGGTCGAACTGATTTTCCGAGAAATTAGAGTTTAAAACACATTACGTGCCGCATTGTACTGGCGGCTCAAAAATAGGGGGTCAGCGGAGAAAGAATGAGGTTATGACGTCAGATATAGGGAAGAATTTGCTCGAACTGAAAAGATTCATCATTGAAGTGAGACATCGCACACAACTTTCAATTTTGACTGTGTAAGCGCAATTATGATATCAAAAACAGTTTAAGTGCTCGCTCATTTCCCATAACCTACGTCACGCGGTACCTTCATTTGCCGCTGCCAAGTTGACAAGCGCCCACGCACAACGTTTCGATATTTGTTTGTTATTAAGGCGGGACTTAACCTAAAGCACTCTTTGTGGCCACTTTTCCTCATGTTTCTTCCGATATCTCCGTCCTTGGTTTGAATCTACAAAATCCCTATGCTTAAAACACAGATGAGATGAAGGAGAGTCAGCTTGAATATTTTGAGAATTTTTCGATGAATTTTGAGTTTTATTTTTTTCTCAAAGATTGGTAATTTTAAAGAGATTTTTGAATTTGATGATTTTGTGGGAAGTTTAAAAACAATTTTGAAGTTAATATTTGATGTAAATTCGCCAAACCATTCTCAAACCAAAGCTGTACCAGTCCCTTGCATGGAGGAACGGTTTGGCGGTTTTACTCAAATTTCTTCTTATTCAAATACCTTTTTTAACTTTCTTACTATCCAACAAAAGTTTAGGTTAAGTCCCGCCTTAAGGTGGTCCACTACAACTAAATAAAAAAAAATTCCAAATCAAGTTTTTCAAGAAGCTTTCATCACTTTGCAGCTACCTGCCATGAAATGAGACCAACAAAACAGACATTTGAGTCCCTTGTTGCCTTGGCAACAAAACAAACGCTCTCAAGGTTGATAAAAGGTACCCCCATTACAAACCTAATTGGGTGAGAATAAACAGTTGTGATCAGCAAAATCTATTTTTAACAGGTACTAAATATAATTATTTAGGTTGCAAACCTCCAACTTGTTCATTTTTTTCTAATCGTTAATTTGGAAGGAAAAATTAAAAGGTAAAAAAAGGGAATTTTCTGCATTCCAAACTCAAGTTTTTTGACTGCCGGGCAAAGACAAAGTAAGATATACACAGTTTTGTAGGATTGTCCCCAAGTGGATTTGTTTATCTCATGTATCCTGCCTAAAAAGAGTTGTTACATAAAAACCAGAGAGAGGAGCAATGTTTACAAGTTAGTCATTTTACAGAAATTAAATAGCACAGATGCAATTAGAGAAATAAAAAAAATACTGAAGTCAGGTTTTGCCATTTTTTTTACAAAATAGTGCTGCAAATAGGTTTGTGAGATATGTCAAACCAGGAAAAAATAAAAAGAAAGCAATTTATGAATATTCATGGCCAAAAGTGTACCAGAGTTTCAAAAAAGTTTGACTTAACACACAATATGCACAGAATCAAAACACAAAATTTACCAATGAACAAAGATCCCTAAACTCGTTTCTGGTAACTTTAATCTTCCTTCAACTACAAGTAAGTTACAAACAACTCGCTTGCTTTACAGTTGGGCCCTTTTTTATCCAAAACCTTTAAAATCTAGCCCGATTCTACTAAGATTTTGAAAGCCATTTTGCTTAACCGCTCCCTGCAACACAATTCTGCCGCATTGCATTGTGGGAAAAATGCCAGAAAATTGTGCAAGATAGTCTGTCCCTCCAAATATTTAGATTTTTTTATAAGTCTCTGGCCAGGCTTACATTCTACAAAAATTCTTGTTCATCCGTTTTATCTGATAGTCAAACTTGCAGAAATACAGAATGTAGCTGGCGAGACCTGGCACATTTGCTCATTTGGCCCCTTTTCCATGAACAACTGTCAGCCGATCAACTTGATGGTTCCGACTTTTTTGTTAAATTCACAGTGCCAATAAACAGTTCTTCGTTATTGGCAAGGGTTAAGCCTTCTTAGCACTTTATGATGAGCTCAAGCACCATCAAATGCCCAGTATCACACAAAAAAACAGAACTTTTTCGCGTTTTGACATTTGAAACCGCCCTTTTGAAAATTAATTGAATTATAGCAAGCATGGTCACGTGAGCACCATGTATGACATCATACCTGTAAGCTATCCCAGTCTTTCAGTGTTTAATTTTGAAGAAATAGCAATTTTACGATACCTCCTCCCCAAAAAAAAGGGACCTTTTTCCTACTATTTTTAAAGATAGTGGACCACCTTAATGCTCGTGTAATGTGGCTGGTGAAGATATGGTCATGTGACGTCACAGAGAATTTTACTAGTTTCTTTGTGCTAACTGGTTTGTCTTAATTTTTTAAGACTAACTAGCTAAAACTAACTTGCCCTGGGAACGAAGTAAATTAAAAAGCATGCAACAAATTACTAGCATTAGGCAGCTAAAACTAACTTGCCCTCTTTACCTTCTATTCACCCAATTCTCAAAATGAAGAATGTTGATGCCAAAAATTTACCAGTTATTTAATTAAGCAATAAAACGCATTTCCCGCACATTGTAATCTTTTATTGGACTATGGAGGAGGCTGCTGGGGTGTTTGGAGAATTGTTAAAAAAAAACTTGAAAGTCACGAGCTTCTGAAGTTTTTTATACTTTGACCAACATTCCCCCCGAGTGCAATAAAAAATTACAATGCACGCGAAACTCGTGTTATTGCTTAGGCCAGCAGTCACCTCAGTTCCTATAGATATTGAGAAATTACAAAGCATTCTCATTTGCGGTAGCTCAGGCAAAATATTTTCTTAAAAGTTTTTTTTCAAGTAGGGAACGGAAAAAATAACTGGTGAAATCGTCTCGAAACAATTTTGAAATGACCTCGTGTCCGGATTTGGGAAGTGGACGTTTTTGACAGTACATCCCGAGAACATAACGCCGAGCTTCCTTGATCTTGGTTGGGACAGTATCTCGGCTGCTTGATGGAATCTGATGAATGAATCTGGATGCCAAGACTGTTCAAAGATCCATTAAAATCAAACCGCGCTGCATGTGCAACACTCGACCGACTATAAGGTTAGGTGTCTTAACAGTTTTTTGTCATTCATTTCTGAGAGTCTCTTTTTAAATCCTCGTTCTTTTCTCCACTTTTCATATAAAAAGTAGAAAGAAGTGGGATAAATATACAAGCTTAACAAATTTTAGGTTTAGTTCAGTACATAGCTTGAATTGCAGTTTTTTCGAATTTTGCGTACCAAAGAAATTAGCTAGCGATTTTTCGAGTAATAAATACTACTCTCCAAACATTCCTCGCTTTTGATGTGTCTACGTAATGTTAGAACGTGATAAATGGGAGAGTTTTTATTAATTAAAAATAAACATTTTGTCGAGTACTTTGTGTTTTCTATCAGGGCTTATTGTAAAGTTTCGCTGAGCTAGCGCTGACTTGTCGACTCCAGTAAACCACACCTTTTCGGTATTGGTTTCTCAGTTTAATACCTTAATAAGCTCATTTTTACTTGTTATCAGATTTGAACTATGTTGTCGGTGGCTAACAAGTTTTCTACGATAATAAAATTGGTTATTTGCAAGCAAGAAACATGGCAGCTAATTCAGTGTTGTTCGACACTTTCAAAAGCGTGGCCTGTACTCTCTTAGAGAACATGATTTCAGTTGCGCTCTCGACCAATCAGCGCACGAGATTCACTTGGGTTATTTTTTTAACTGGATATGTTTACAACTGATTCGAACTGTAATTATGGAGTAACAAGTTTTATTGGAAGGGAAATTTAAAGATTTCATAAGAACCGTAAACTTTTCCTGCTTGAATAGTTTGGCTTAACCCTGCTGGGCTAACGTCGACCAACCTTTGAACAACCCAGCCCAGGTAGACAAAAGGGTTGTGGATCTTGTTGTCTCTTACTAGGAAAAGAAGGAGAAATTTTCATTATATAGTGTCCCAGATTATTACGACCTTGTAAAAGCCGTGTGTAAGAGAAGTTCTAGTTTCAACTGGAACTCTCGTTTTTGTTGATCGTTGTTGTGACATCAACGGAAGACATCTTTTTCTGGGTGATGGTTACAACGGAGAAAACAATTAAATTCCACAACTTTATTCATCATGACATCATTTTTATTAGTTTTTGATAGTGCAGAACTTACTCGTTATATTAGTTTTCTGTGTTTCTTGTACAACAGAACTTAGTTTGCAGTTAGTAGGGACACTAGAGCTTGATCCGATTTCCGTGGTGGTTCTTAGGCTTAGAAGGTCAACTCTGAATACACGAAGGAAATGACAAGAGAAAAGAGTAAGAATAACGAAGAGGAAAACCCAACGCACTTCTTTGAACTAACACAAGTGTTGCCACTGAGGTACCAAAGCGAAAAAGGAAGCAAAGTGAGAAGTAACCAATTAACCAAAGCCATTGTGATGGTATTGCAGATGACCCTATTATTGAGCTACCAAAGAAACGGCAGTAGTAAAGAAACACCTCAAGATTCCCAGATGACATAGCAGGTGTTGTTATCACACACTTCTTTGAACTAACGCAAGTGTTGCCACTGAGGTACCAAAGCTGAGCTACAGTAGCCAAATGATTGAGAACGATCCAATCAAAGCCTTTTGACGACAATGCAAGACTGGCCTTACTACTGAGCCACCAATGAAATTAAAGCAGTAATTTAGAAACAATGAGCAATATCAAGATTCCCGAATGACCTAAGCAGATGCTGTCACCACAGAGCTATCGAGACAACTCTAACAATAAGACAACGATGAACAAATCAAAGACATCCCCAGCGCGGATCCAATGATTTAGGGAAGGGGGGGGAGGGGGTCGTAAACCTCAATGCAAGGCAAGCCTTCATCCATGCAATGGCCTCTTCCACGACTCTAGACTCGTTTCACAAAGCCTGACTCGTTCAAAGCTTACAATATAACAGTACCTTTCAAAGCTTAACGTGGGATTACCCTTTCTTATCAACAGAAAAAGCTGAAATCACACTATGATTATCTTAAAAAAGTATACGTTTATTGTAAATGGAATTTTCAAAATATTACGAAGGCGAGCCAAACGTTAAGAACGGCTTTAGGAGCAGAACCAGTTTCTCATTCACGTTTGAAAAAACAACATCATGGTCAGTGTTTTCATTTCTTAGATCAATACAATCGTATTTAAGTTATCGCCTTTTTTAATAAATAATAGTAAAAACTATATTTCTTCATTTTGCCGATATACAGCCCATTGTAAAAGTTAGCTTAACCTCAAAAAATAGGCCGACCGGCCCCTCCCCTAAATCCGCTCCTGATCCCGATGACATCAAAATTTTCTTATCTTTTGTTATTTTCTTTCAACCGAGACAATATAGCAGCCAAGTGAGAACGATCCAACCCAAGGTTTCTTGGTGGCATGACAACTGAACTACCAGATAACTACGACAGGAGAGTGAGACCAAACATAGACACCTTAATTACATCGCAGGTTCTCCTACAACTGAAATACCAAGCTTTGTTTTCTTCCAAGTTACTTTTGTACTTGCCAGTGGCTTCCTCGTAGTATGTCAGAGTTGACCTCTTTAAACAACAGCGGGTTTAATAACATTTATTCTTTTTTTGGCCTGCAGATTCGGAAAGCTCCAGTGGAACTCTGCATTGTTCTGGTTTTCCAGTGTCGGGATTCGAGCACGTTTCCATTGGCTGTTTGTCCACCTCATTCTGTGAGTCATTGCAGTCTAAGGTTTTAATTGGTACAATAGTTGGGCGATTCCCAAAATCGTTAGTTCCAAAGGAGAACAGATATCGTTGAGAATTGCTTAATAGTCTTGATACATCGATTGATCTTTTTCGTCCCTGCAGGAAAAAAAATCCGAAAAACAGAAAGAATTATTTAGATATCCATGCACCGAGATTTACAAATGTACACTTTCCAGACATTCGCGGGGATTTTGGTTTTTTCTTCAGATTCTTGAAGAAACACGAGATCTCGTGGTTAGCTTTAAAGGTGTTTCAAATCCTTTTATATCCTGAATTTCTTTCAACTTTTATTTTCTTCTTTAACTTTGTACACAAAATGATTCACACCATAAAAATAAAAAAAGGGTTTGGAATATGGAACAACTTCGAAAAAAAGGAGTAGTAACGACAGTTGCTATTATTGTTTGCTAGCCTATCTTTCTATTTTAAGTTCAATAGAACGTTGTTAATGATCTGCCTAATCTGTCAAATCAGTTCAAATTGAGCAGCTGAATTATAAGGACTGGTCTAGGCATGAATGAATCTGCTCATGACTACATTATTTCGAAAGTTGCTAAAGCTAAATCCCTTCTCAAGCCTAAGTGGCTCATAGGGCCAGCGCTTATTTCCGGATGAGAGTTTTTGATCCCCCTGGACTGGACACTAATATATTGCAGGTTAGCTCCCAGCAGAACTGGTACTCATTTGTACAGCTGAGTCGACTGGAACAAAATCAGATAAAGTGTCTTGTTCAAGGACACAACACAGTGGTCTGACAGGGGCTCGAACACGCGACCCTAGGATTACGAGTCGTACACGCTAATCGCTCGGCCACTGCGCCGTTGACTATTTCGGAAGATGATATTATGAAAATAAACGACGAAGGAACCCGTAAAAACGAAAAGGAAGGCCCGTTTGTTTAATACTAAAACAATTATCCCTGTCAGTGTCGATGAGTAATGAAAGATACTAGACAGTCAATGAATTCATCAATTTGTTAAGACGCGTAACACCAAGGAGCCGTTTATAAGTACTCGGTTAAAGGTGTTCGTAAATATCAAAGGACGGAAGACATGTACAACGTTCATTGCTAGAAGACGAGAGAATAGACCAACGCACGACTTAATGTTCCTCTCCACGGACGGTTTAGCAGAAGAAGACCGTACTAATGTTCAACCCCCGGCAGAGCCGTAGGCCAAACCCGGGGCCTCCTCAGAGATATTGGCATTCAGAGATCACGCACAAATAAAAGAGAAATCATAATCTTTCTGCTACGCACCGCTGCAACGATATCCATCCACCCTGAAAGGTAGAACGACGCTCTCCAGTCAATACGAGTTGGCACTTCGTTCTTCATCACTGCAATCGTGGCATCGCAGCCAGCTGGAATGGGGAACTCGAATGTGTAGGAGTGAGTGATTGTGTCAGAGTTGTAGGTTTCCTGTCCATGCTCCCAGTTCCCTGACACCTCCAATCCTGCGCTAAACTTGTTCTCTGCTAAACCAAAATAGGAAGTCGTGAACTCCATTCCTGTAGACACTGCGACCGAGGCGCCATTACTTGTTGTGACTGTGGTACCGCTGCTTGTCTCCACTGAATGTGAGTAGGTGAATTTACTATCGGCTCTCCCGTCTTTATTTCTACAGATTACCAGCACAAAAAAAACGTACTGAGAATAATCGCTCAAGGAAAATAATTCACAATATGAAACAACGTTCTCGGCCGCATCACACGACCTTGTATACGGTTCTGCAGAGTCAGCTCTGACCACGCAAGTGTCACGTGATAGCTGCTTGTGTTAAGTTGGACACACCGGGTCACACGTGAACACAAACGGCTATCACGTGACACGCGTGGTCCAAACTGATTCGGCAGAATCTGAATAAGACTTTGTTTTATGGCCGAAACGTCGGTTCTTGTCAGTAAGCGATTTAACACATTTACGTAAATGGAATGACTCAATTATTCAAAACTTTCATCTTAACAAAAAAAAGCTTGATACATGATTAACCAACTTATGCTTATATCTTATTCTCGTATTTTCTGGCAAATAACCCGTTGTAGGCCGGCGACAACAAAAAAAGGAAGCCATTTTTAATTAACTTTTAGAAGATATTCAAGTTTCCGTGTTTCCATACTCTGTTGGAAACACGCGGGATTGTTGGGAGAACACGAGAAAAGGTTTGGATCACCAGCTGAAAGCGAGTGGTTCAAGATAGTTTCGAGTGTTCTCCCAACAGAGTATGGAAACACAGAAAATATCTTCTTAATCTTTTATTTAACAAATAGTCACCGAAGGCGACGTGAATATCGGCGACTAGTCGCCGAGACGAATCCAAATTTCGTAGCATCTTTTGTCTTTTGATCAGGTACGGCATTTTCTTTAAACTGCTCAATTTGCGACTCCGAAACATCAACAAATCTGGCCGCCATTTTGAGAATTGAAAGCCGTCATTGCTATAATCACCTAGCGGTGATTGTAGCAAGAGAGAACGAAGTTCTCGACCAATCAGCGCGCGCCATTTTCGATAATCACCAATGCAATTTTACTAAAAAATAATAACAACTGATGACGTAATTCATGATTTCTATCCAGATTTAGAAAAAGGTCCTCGGCCAAGAGCGCGTGTTTACTGAACTTATTTTATAACAATCTTTTTAAAAACGATCCAAGTAAAGGCCGCAACACACGACACCATTTGTTTCTGAAGGGCTCCGATTTCTTGTCTGGTATAATGCAGTTCTGATTGTATCTGAACGCACACCAAGCCACGCTGCACGATCAGTTTTCCACTTGTCACAAGTTTGGAATTCCGCTTCCCTTTGCCTTTGGCTTAAGCGCAAAGCATTTCAGACAAATTATCGGTCACAGTCACACACTAGCCGACAACGTCTGATCAGAAGTTTTGGATATGGTTTGTTAGATCTTCCTTCACGTGTCCGATCTTTGTCTATAACAGCCACACAGACAAAAAAATCGGGCTCTTGAGACACATCATCCTGTAGTGTTAGGCTAGTATGGTCACCGGTAATGGAGTGCAGAAAGGTGTTAATGGCTATAGTGTTAAATCGTTAACATATCATTGGATAAACTTTGAAAACCGACTATATAGATTTTTAAAAGTAATCAAATTTATTCTTTATTGAGGTTTCCGAGACCAACACGCATATGGCTTTCTTCAGTAACTAATGCATGCCTTTGAAAAGCAATAGTAGTGAAAGCTAAGGGTATCGGATGGGTAATTCCATGAAAGTCAACTTTTTACGAGTTGATATGATAACGATACAAAGAACAGAGAAGAGTAATATTTCTTGAAATACTAATATTTGACAAAACCTTGAAATGCGTTGTTCATGCGATAAATAAAGTCTGAATGAAATACTTAACAAAGAAACAACTCTAAGAACTGTTTTTCTATTGCCATACTAGAATACTAGGAAACATAGTTTAATTAGTTAAAATAGTTGATAGAATGAACTTTATTGCATATGTCAAATCATATCATAAATATGTCATCCTACCTAAACACCACATCAGAGCCAGACAAAAACTCTGTTGATGGGCTAGCCTCTTTCTTTATTTGTTCCTCAAAATCTACCACTGACATCGTTAAAGTTTTACTGGTGTCGGGTATATCGTCTTCTTCAACGTTATTTGCTTCAGCCACGATGCCTGGAAAGGCCAACTCCATTGAATAACTTTGAAATGTCTGAGGGGCGTTGCTGTCTGAGCTGGTTGGGTTCATTCCACGCGCAACGATCTTCACTGCAATTTTTCAAAACTCGATTCAAAAATTTTTGTTGCATGCAAATACCTTGACTATAGTATAAGCGGGGCAGTTTAAGCATATATAGCACAAAGAAAAAAGTTACAAGCTAAGGTTAGGGTTTAATGTAAAAGTTTAAAGTGAAATCATTTGTTTGCTCGAGTTTATCAAAGCGGAGAGAGAGAGAGCGAGAGAGAGAG
>JAOBRD020535648.1:0-12500 GCA_027575215.2 Hydrozoanthus sils | reverse complement strand
TATGTGTTTAGTAGTATAAGAATTTGTTTCTGTGGAAAACTATTAATCTCTTCCTGTTCTCCGTCCCCCTGATCCCACACGAGGATCAGAACATAAGCATTGTAACTAATTACTTCAGAATCAGAAACAGGGGAAACTATAATTACAAAACATAAAGATACTGTAGTGGTAGAATGAAATGCAAGTGCTCATAACACGTGAAGTTTGGACAAAACATGCATTATGCTAATTAGCAAAATTTTTTTGTAGGTTTGTTTCTTATAAAATGAAAAATGGAATTAAACAAATTTCTCTTGCCTTTCTTTTTACCACAACTGTAGATAAGAAATTTTTATATTTAAATTTTAGTGGTTACGAATTGCTCTATTTCTATCAACCTGAGAGAAGTTGAACGGCCAGCCACTTGGTCCAAAATTTGAATTTTGGAAGGTGTCAGATAAGGGAGGGGCAATTTTTTTTTATAGTGTACATCCTTGTTTTTAAAAGCCTTGTAAGTAGTAAAGAAACCAATAAGGTTTTTCTTCTGATGGTTGGAACTTAAGAAGAGGCTTAGGGCTTCAATCACAGACTACTGTCCATCCCTATGTTTTATACAAGTTCGGACACAGGATAGAGGGCAATGAGACATAATCAGTTACGAACAGAATGATAAGACACAAAAGGGGGAGGGGAGGGTGGACTTTGTCTTTATTGCTCTTGGCCTTACAAGCAAAATACGAAAGACCAAAATGAAGTGAGGGACCTCTTCTGTCCATTTTTAGACACACTGTTGAGCAGATAATATTAGGTGTTACTGATCAAGTTTTTAACATTTTGGAGAGTTTTTCCACCAAACCAGTGGTTTAAATCTGTATAAAGTCATTTACAGTTAGGCATTCTCTAATTCAATGATGCCCATCCATCTGTTTGAAAACATGTGCTCACCAATATCACTAAGAAGATCATCAGATTCAATATCACTATCACTACCATCATCACTGTCCTCAGCAAGAGGAGTGACACTGTCTTCATAGCTATATCCAATAGTGGCCTTGGCAGAGCTCCTGTGTTGTTAAAGTTATTGGACAAACAAGCATAAGTTCTTGCACATTATTTCATATTGTCAGTTCAAGATTTTGTATTAAAGGCTACTCACAGTAGGTTCATTATTATACAATATGGTAAGAAATAAAGCATACTCTAAATCATGCTGCCTTTGGTATTTCTGAAATTAATGCTTTCAGTTGTTTCCTTTATGATATAACATCTTCCATTTTTCTCAATTCAAGCCATGCACAGGTCTAGCATGGGTTAAAACTCTAGAGAGACTAAGGTACAGGATTTAAAAAAAATAAATTTAGGAGATCTCATCAGTATTATTTTAGTATCAATGTTAATTGATCTAATTCTTCCAAAATCAACTCCACTTATAACTGATAAACAAATAGTGATAGCTGTAACACTGTCAAAGGCAAATTCATACTGACTCATAATCCAAATAAAATTGAGACTCAAGATCATTTAACATCAAACAATTACAACTATATTTAAAATGTACTTTTAATCAGACTCTGACTTGTAATAATTTGCAAATCATGTTATTTTAATTCAGTTTCCCTTGATAATTACACCAGGATGTCACAAAAACATCTGACTTTTTTTGCAAGTTATTGCCAGTATATTACATTTATTGAAATAACTGTTGATTTGACATTATTTTAGTGTTTACTTGTTTTGATGTTACTGACTTCGCAATCAACTGATTTTAAACCTTCACTATTGGAAGTTTAATTAAGATGCTGATGTTTTGAAGTGTTTTCTTTTTGTTGGAAAACTTTAGAACAGTCTAGATATAAAAAAAAAATACTTTTACTGTTAATAATATAACGATTTACTAACTTCTCTTTATCTTTCTTGTCAGCGTCTTTCCTTGGTGGGTTGAGTTCTTCAAGTGCTATCTGCTGTAGATAGTTCTCTTGGGATACTGCAAGGAAATGACAATGTTTGTCTGGGAAATTTTTCAAAGAACGAAATCAGAAGTTAGTTTCAGGTAACCAAACTTCTTCCTTTAATCTGAACAAAATCAGCAACCATAATGAGAGGGGTCGCAATCAGCCACGCAAAATTAATTATAAAGTATTAAAACATCCAAGATTAATAATTATAACTAGAATCTAAAAACTTAGGAGTGGCAACCTGGCATAACAATTACAAAGTAATATTACAACATAATATGCACTTTCAGTTGTCAACCATTAACCTTTGACTGTATTGTCAAAGGCTGTTGGCTGACAACCAAAAGCTCGATGAATACATGTTAAAAAAATTCAACCAGAGAACATTATTTTTAATACTTTGTTACATATAATAAATTTGAACCAACGCCCCAGCAGGGGCCAAATTTGTTGACAGCCAACTTTACCACATAGGGGTAAAAGGGTGAATTTCATTTTAAAAGTTCTTTGTGTTAGTTAGAATGCACTCACCTCCACTATACTCTATCATCAGTAGGGTTCTGTAGCGCTCATAGTTCATCCTGTGTTCTTCTGGGTCAGTTTCCATCACTGGCCTTATAAAAGGATAGAAACTTTCCATAAGTCCTGCTTTAAAACAACTACATGCAAATTAAGACTAAACTTTTATAATTATGTTTCTGGTAGTCAGCTAGCTACTACAAGATTGTGTGGAACCTTAGTGCACAAAAATATTGATCAACTAAGAGCTATTGATTCTAATAAAACGATAAATAAGGTGATGAACAATGAAGCTTATCTGCTTTCCTAGCAAACAGATCAGGGCACAAATTAATGCAGCAATAATTATTCTTATGCACACAGCTATGTACAGATACAGACAAGGTATGGATTACATAAACTTGCAATTTTGCCTTTGGTAGCCAGCTGGTTAATACTTGAAAAAACAAGTTAATTCTAAGCCTTGTTTTCAGTCAGTGAGTTCAATTGAAGACAATCTCTTAAACATGTTAGAAGTCACAGTGTGAGAGCCTGCTGTATGCTTTTATGGGTAGATTTCATTGAGAATTGTGTGATGAAAAAGAATTAAGCATGCTGGGAGTTTGTGTATCTCACTATCTGGGCACTCAATTCACTCGCAAATTGGATTGGATAGGCAACAAGGCTCAGCTCACTACCTCACAGGCAAGTAAGAAAGCAAACCTTGTATAAAAAAAATTTAATTTCTCTTCATTCAGATAAAGCATGTGGGCTCCCTGTATGTACCAAAGCATGAGACAAGATGTAAAACCTACCAAAAGTAGTTTTAAACAGACCTTTATCTTGTAGTTATTATTATTAATATCATTATCAGTTACTAACCTTAGCCAGTAGTAAAAACATCCTTTCATAACAGTTCATATAGAGCAGTAAATAACAAATTTAAAGTGTCAACCCTTTCATAGTAATAAAATAAATACTGATGACTATATTACAAAAGAGAAAATGACAGATTATCACCATAATTATCCTATTGTAATAGTTGATGACAAGGACAATTAATCTTCCACTTTTAGTTGATTATGATGACTTCATACATGACAGTAGTTGAAAACAGAGTATCTTACCCCCATTACCAATAGCAGCTTACATGACTGAAAAATAGATTAATTATTTTACAACTTTTAATTAAAGATGACAAAATTATTATACTTACCCCACCACAGTAGGTACTGAATATTCTGGTATGTAATCCAGATGTGCTCTCCCATCAAACCTACAATCACATTAATTTGCAAATAAAGGTTCAAACTAAAACCAGATAATTAAAATGTACTTTGATTTTTCTTTTTCAAAGAAGTTTTCAAAACAAATGAAAAAAAACAACAGGAAATTCCCCCTTTAGAAGAGAAAACCCAAACATGTACCAGGAATTCCTACTTATTCAAGTGAATAATTGTATTAATAAAAGTAATGTTGTTATATAATACATAACTGCACCACTGTATATATTTTAGATTTTCCACTACAAAATTCAAAATTTTCATAAAGAAAAAAAGTTTCTGATTTTCATGATAAAGAGATACACCCACCTGTCAATCATATTATCAGCATTCCCTTGCCAAGGCATCCTAATTGATTAAAAACAAAACTCTGATGAATCAAAAATATTTACCAGGTGTAAAAACACAATGAAAACAAATGAATCTAGATTTGTTAACAGAAGTCCTAACATCCAAATTGTACTTACATGACTGTCTTGCTCTCCCCAGCTGCTGCAACTTGTGGATCAATGTGAATCTTGCATTTCTGACCATATATTCTCAACAGCTGAGTTGGGTCCTGTCTCTAAATGTTTTATCACAAAACAGGTTGGAAAAAAAAAGAACAAAATACATCATCAACCTGAGAATTATGGTATAACAGTATATCCATGAAAGAATTCCTATCTTGGTCCAGCATTCTTATTATGAATTGCCGAAAGCTTTCATGTAATATGAATTTAAGTCTTACCTGCAGATTTTTGCCATTATATCATATTATTTCTATAGTAATTATATATAGATTTTGAGTCATTCTCATCAAGGTCAACCAATTAATACAGCCACTATTACAGTTATAAAATTAACAATAATAACCAGAAAACAATAATAGTCATTATATCTGATAAATCAGCAAGGTTAATTGAAAATTCCTATAATCTAATGGGTAAATTTTCCCAAAATCTAATTTTTGAAATAAGATAACTGGTATCATAAGTATTGTATTTGGAAATTTTAAATAGACACATCAAATGGTATTTGCAACAATTAAAAAAAAGAGCCATCAAAAGAGGAGAAAACTGAGATTTACATATGTGCACAAAACTGGCTTTCAAACAATTAAATGTTAAATATTGCCTATTAAACAATCACGCAAGAAGTAATGCTTCCAAAAGACTTTCAATTGTATTTTCTACACCAGTTTAATTGCAGTTCTCCCTTTATTATGTCAGGGCTCAAAGTTATTAGTCAATGATTAAATTTTACGAATACATCTTAAAAAGTTGCATAGTTGTGCCAACATGAATGATGATGTGTGTGGAAATCACAAGCCTTCAGTCCTTTGTTCTCCCAAGAGACAAACCAGTGTCATAATTTGTTACAATCAATAACTTAAAGAAGCACTAGCAAAAACTCTTAATTCTAAAAAACTCTAAATTCTTCTAATTGCTCTTTTTTCTAATGGTTTTAATGAGCTTTTTTTGCACATATGGTTTTATGGTAATTAATCCTCAAGGTTAGGTTTGATGAGATTATAAGGCTGGAAATTACACATGTACGAAAGAGAACAAACATAACTAGCAGCAGTTTGACTGTAGTATGGTATATCATAAAAAAGAGCCCTTTGATTTCTTAAAGCATATTGGAAGTACTGTGTCTTGCACACCTGATTTTAACAGGAAACTGGAAAAAAGGTTATAGAAATTTGAAACCATGTTTCTTTTTTTAGTGATTCTATAATTTAATGAATACTATATAACTTGTCTGTCAGCTCAAAAGGCACCCTTAGAGTGAACCACTGTTGACCTCATCAAATTAGACCCAACATTAACATATTAGCTGTTAGTTGGGCTAAATTCCTGTACTCACCCATACTTCATTATGCAAATGAAGCTGTTGATCTTCAGACCAAAATATCAGCAATAAACCTTGCTTTTTGAACAACCAAAAATTCTCAAAATCACTGTTAGGGTTAGGAGTAATGGCTAAGGTTGGGGTAAGGATTATATCTTTTAACTCCCAAAATGAAAATGTGGAGTTTGGAGAACATAAACTGCATGCAAATGTGAAGTATGTATGCATAATTAAGTAAGGGTGAATACAGAAACTTTACCGTTAGTTGCTCTGAGATATTTATATAACACTAGTTGAGTGAAAAATATTTAATTCTAATTTTTTCACCAAAATCTGTTCAGTGTGCATCCTTATATAATTTTGGTGCATATAGACTATACAGCAGTAATCAGCACTCGCATGTTCACTCATTTGAAACTTCTCGTGATTCAGCCCCAATAAACGTTTGAGCTAAACAAAAACTATAAATAACATCAACTAAAATATTTGCAATGCCAAATTTTGTTTATTAAAGTTCAATACCAACAGGTAGTGTATGTTATTTGCAAGTTTAAATGCATGAAAACTCGGACACTTTACACGTAAGAACAGTGCAACTACCCACTTGAACCTTTACCAACCGTCCAGATAATCACAGATTACAATCCCTTTTGCTCCCTTTTCTTCCTTTACAACGACTAACTACAAAATACTATCTAAATTCCCAACCATCCTCTCGTAGTACTGTCTTCTTCTTTCCGCCCTTTTCTTGTAGTCAACCATCATACCACGCAGTTTCTTCTCTTGTTTTCGTGCTTCGTGCCACATTCTTCTTGTGTTTGAGTGTGCTAATTGAGAAAAACGACTCTTGGCAACCCCCTTTCCTACAATAATTCAAGTCATTTCACAGTGTATTCCCTCTTGTCTACCGCCATTTTGCGCAACGTTGATGAAATGGGACCCAGACTTCTCGGGAATTTTTTTTAGCTCGGGGAGGGTGCAAGTTTTCGGCCACTTTTTTTAATATTTGACTAGGAGAATAGCTATGTAATTTTTTTCTTGCATTTTTCTATAGTAAAATCAATAAAGTGTTGGTATTGGTATTCTTTTCTAAGCAACAAGAGGAATTCATGGAATATTTGTGAGTGTTCGATTTTTCCTCACCCTACCCTCGAGGGGAAAGGGTGTAATTCGAGCTTGCCTCGTGCAGCGTGATTCGTGCGTGTTCGATGAGAACAAAGATCAGTGTTATGGCAAAGTGTGGCGGCACGAAATGGACGGTTGGCAGTACAGCGCACTGAATGCCAAATTTACAGCTTTGCAACACCAACTTCTTGGAAAAAAAGAATCTGCAAGGTAGACAGTTTTCCTATCAATTCAATTGATTTTGCATTTGACAACGACTGAAGACGTTTTAGAAATCTTTTGATGTTTCGTGCAATCTCGTTCGCCATCGATCACGTAACGAAAAACTTAATACTGTAGTTTTCTCGAACTCAGAGAAAGGAATTGTTAATAGAACTTTTGAATTGAAAACTTAAAAAAGACAACTGCACTAATCAAAATATATTTGGACTTGATTTTTAATTTGGCGGTTTACCGGGAAACAAAGTTTTTCATCCCCATGACCACAGTCTCTCGACTTAGACCTAGAGCAATTTTAAAAAGATGTTGCTTGGTCATTTGGTTAACCTCGCTAAACTAAGGTTTTGGCATGTGGAATAAAGCCTTAAATGGATTAGAGAGTTTTAAGCTCGGGCCACAGCTGAGCTAATGGCTGAAACTTTTGTGGATTAAATATTGTAAAAGTAAAACTAAAACATGTGATTTTATATTTTTCCGACTTTCGACTGAATTTAATTTATAAAGCTTGCATAATTAGGTCAACAGATCAGGACTCACTATCATCCATGAACGTTGACGTCTATTGAAAAATATCAGTGATTGGAAAATTCCTTGTCTAATTATTTTGGCATTTTTCCGATCTGCTTTCAGATTTTGTGAGATATGAAGCTAAAAGTAGCGATCGATATATATATTTTTAACTTAATTTACATGTGTCATAATGAAGTCTAATGCTTGAACTATGTCACATTTCGAGGTTATTTACAAACGTAAGCTGATAAATGGTATTTATGTAGTTGTCAAAACTCAAACTGTGTTGAAGTAGTCGAGATGTCTGCTGACCAGTGTTTTGAAACCAGCAAGGGACCAGCAAAAAGGAAAGCAGAAGATCATATACCTTGTGATCATGACCCAGTAAGTGTAAACTTTTGCTGCATTTTGTTAGTTTGCTAAGTTTGAACTTGCAGATCCCCGTAGGGCCCAATGTTCAAACCAGTGTTTATCCTTCAGATTCCCTTGGGCCGCTATGGATGTTTGAACCTGTTAAGCCTTCAGATCCCCAAGGGTTCCTATGGATATTTGAACCTGTTAAGCATCCAGATCCCCTAGGGCCCCTATGGATGTTTGAACCTGTTAAGCATCCAGATGTAAAGTATCCAGATCCCCTATGGATGTTTGGAGAGATGGAGACTGATTTTCACCCAAAAAACCTTTTTAAATAAGTATATAACTTTTTTGTTTTTTTTCAATCACTTGAACTACTGGTTTCATATTTGATGTTAAGGTACATGTATCAGATAAAATGAAATGAAAAGACACTGCATGCAAACTAAATTTTAAAAAAAATAGTCATACCCTAATTAAGTTATTGAATGATATTAAGTAACGTTCCGAGTAAGAACTAGAGAGGTCAACCACAATGGAATGCAGAAAGGTGCTAATTGCGGTATTATTAAACTGATCTGTCGGCTAAATTTGAAAATAAAAAGGTTTTCTTCGCATTTGTTTTGGAGTTCTACAATTGGCTTAAATAAGAATTTCAATGCTTTTTACGTTAAAACTGTGTTGTATACTGGTCGATGTATTCTCAGTATAAAAATTTAAACATTTGGGGAAAGCAAAATGTGGCAGAGCAATGGGAGGTTCTCTCGTTCTTATGCGTGTCATTACTTAAATTGATCAGCAACTGCAGGCAAATTTGATGTGTAATTAAAACAGACAGGTTTAAGTCCTAAAGTAGCAAATTCTTAAACTCTAAGAAATGATAAAAAAATAATTGAATACTTAAGATTAATGTAACTAGATGTAGTTAAATTGTGGTTGCAGGGTGTGAAATAACGACGTGCCAAGTGCCAAATGGCAGGCCAAATTAGAGAGCAGCCGGGAGGCCAAAAAATATTTGGAATGCCAAACAAAAATTGAAATGGCATGCCAAATTTGCATTCATTTGCAGCATTTTGGTTTTACCAAATTCATTTTTTTTTCACCATTATTTACTGTTTGATATCACTTTCCCATCATTAGGAAGTTAACCCTTTGGCTCCTGAAATGGTCTAAACCGACTGGGACACAATGTTCTGTTTTTCCTAAAACGGCCTAAACCAGCCGGCTTGTGACGGTTCCAATCTTTTGCCACTCCCCTCTCCTACACAGTTTAGAATTGGTTTCTGTTGTTTTTTTTTATTAAAACAAAAAACAGCCAATTAAATTATGCCTACTGTGCATATAATTTTACTTACATGGGGGAGATCACATTAGTTGAAAATTTGACATCACTTGCAAGTGTAGAATGTCATGGTGAGGGCATGTGAAGAAATTAGTTATGATGAGTATCCATCAAGTTTTTGAGAAAACGATTAGGAAAACGATGAAATTTTTGATGAAGATGCTAGGGAATAAGTTAAAGATAATTTTAGCTGGCAATTCAAACGATACAGAATAGGAAAAAATGTGAATATGTATATGTGTGACCTGACTAAGATTTGTAACTCTAAAATGCTATCAATAGTGATCATGTGATATCAATTGAGAAAAAATGTATTAATATAGGCTAGGAATCACTTTTTAGTTATTTATCTGTGTTTTCAACTTTCACCAAAATGGCATCCCAAAAATCCAGAGTGGCAAGCCAAAATACTTTTGGTCTGCCAAAAAAAAATTATGTTGGCATTCCAAGATTTTTTCCTATTTCGCACCCAGGGTTGAATATTTAAAACTGACAGTATATTAATTTTACAGACAAAATAGCTAAACTAGTTAATTTATCTTTATCACTAACAAATTAAGTTAATTGCAAAATTCTACCCCTGTGTTAATTTGTAAACTTTGTTTAAATTGGTAATTTTATTTTTTTGATCAATAAATTTGTCATACAAACACTGTCACTTGGCTCATATGTATTTTGGATATTATACCATAACAAACTCCATTCAGGATATCAACTATAAAATATTAATAGCAATTAATTATCAACTCTTTAATATACATGGTACATTGGTCCCTCAGCAAGTCAACATTAGTATTAAAAACTAATATACAGCATCTGCATTTATTTTGCAAAGATCAACAAAAACGTTTTGACTTCCAAAGATAATTAACATTTATCTTATTTTAATTGAGGTGGATAGTGGCAGAATATCTACTGAGCAACGAGGCATGAGATAGATATTCATTAAGCCATGCTAAGTGTTTTAGAATATACCAGCAAGGCAACTCATCTACAGAATTTTGCTTTCAAGACGAACAAAAGATTTGAAGAAAAATATACTTTGATTCAATAATTTCACAGGGTGTGACAAAACTCTTGAATGAGCAGCTCAATTAACAACAACAAATTTAAACCTTGAAATACTTTTAAACCAAATTTTTGTTGTCTTCTTGGTGCTTTGAGGAATAGCAACTTCTGTAATATTTTTCAGTTTCATTATAAAATTATAAACAAACTAGAAATGACTACTTCCATCTGCTATTTTGTTTCAGTGTCATTATCTACTAATTCAGAGTTAAATAGTATCTCAAATCTACTATTTACAAACCAATAAAATCACATGTAGCCAAACTGGATATACTAAAGGTTAATATTGTTTGATTCTAAACTGTCACAATAAAGGTGGCATGGATCTTAGTAAGATCTTAAACAAGTATTATTTTAACTATGGACAGCTTTTGCTTAGGACTCCATGTGAAGTCCCTTAATTCTTGCACTGAACTTATAACAACTGTAAATTAAGCTGAGTAAATTTTTATGGCTTTTAAAAACCCTTCCTTGTAAATCAAAACTAAGCTCATCATTAAACTTAGCTAATTGATTAAAGTTTAGTACAGGTATCATTTTGAAAGTAATTATTTTTAATTAAACTTTTCACTCTAATTTGAAATTTGCAGAAAAGACGTGCCCCAAGTTTGACAAAGTGGTGAACCTTAGGAATAAAATATCAGTAGCTGTCCAAAGATGAAGATGTGAACTTGGATTAGAAAAATAGCACAACTCTCACAAGTCTGTTAACTTCATTCACAGCTAAAAAGCCTCCTTGTAACAGTGTTAAACTTTTCTCATTTCATTCTAAATTAGTCTCAAAATGTTTTTTTTATTCTTAATATTTTTATCTTTATTTTTCTGTAAATATTAACTTAATAGTTATTTATCTGACCTCCAACAAACATTGCTAAACTTATTTTTGTAACATTTTTTTACTTTAAATTTTCAGAGTACAGCTCTAACATCTCTTGTGCACTTTAAAATACATAATTCTTGGAAACATCTTTTACGAAGAATCTGTTTGTAACCATTTTCTAAATTTTCGAACAGCCCATAAGTTTGTAGCTGTAAATATCACAAGCTGTAACCATAGCAACCAGTGATTTTTCTACTCTCTAGGATCCTTGTTTGTTGTGATCCTTTATTTCTCAATAAATACACCTTATATCTCTATGTGTACCTTCAATATCGTCCTGTTCAATCCATCGGACAACAACAGGGGGTGTACTAACAAAGTGAACAACTGTGTTGTTACAGTTGTTTTTTTATTCCATTTTAGCTGCCCAGTTGACACATGTATCAATAATCTGCCGGGCTGGGTTGTTTCGAAAGCTGGTTAACTTTAACCCTGGGTTAGGCCAAAACTCAAGAAGTAATCTTTTCTCCAATGAAAGTTTTACAGTTCTTATAAATTACTGTTTAGTTTTTTTACAAAAAAAAACTTCCCAGTTCCAAAATTACAGCTTGATTCACTCTCTGTAAAATTGGAAACAAGATTACGAAGGTTGAAAATTTAACCCTTGGGTTAGTGCAAAACAACTGGGCCCTGAGCTGTACACTTAGTGCACAACAATCCGTAATAGACCTTTCTCGTGCTTCTTGAGGCAATTGAAAACCTAACGTTACCCAACTGTTAGTGTCAGGAATGGAAATAACTGGTGAAATTAGTAAATGCCGAAAATATGGGGATTTAAAATTCAAAACCGTGACACCAGCGAAGTTTTTAAAAACACAAAAACTACCCCGAAATTCTAGTGACAATGTATGAAAGTTAACATTGGATCGAGGCTGGAAAGGCATCAGTGCCCGTCCAACGCAAACTTCAACACATTCTCTGTTAATTTCAGTTTTTAAAAACCTTACTAGTGCCAGTTTTCAATACTATATCCCCACATTTTCGGAACTTACTAACTTTCAACTATTCTTTCCATTTCTCGAAGTTACAGAGTGCTAACGTTAAGTTTTCGATTGTCTCAACAAACGTGAATAGAGTCTACAAGACTTTAGAAAAAGTCCTTGTTAAGTGATCTGTATTGTGTTGTGGTTTGTATAAAACAATTGTTGAGAATGTTGAAGAATTCACACCATGGTAAGTTATCAAAATTTGCACAAAACAGTTACATGCATAAAGGGTGGAACTTACAGTTGTTTTCTGTGCTGCTGATATTTGGTTTTCCGTATTGAATCGAATGAGCGTCAAACCACTTTAAAGCATCAAAAATTTAGCTCGCATTAGCGTCCGCATCCCCCCTCCACCCCCATATAAAAAAAACAAATTGGATCGAAGGTGAGTACACGTATATATGTACTACCTTGAAATTCCAAAAGTAACGCCTTCCCCCCCCGAAAGTAACGGTAGTTTTTTGCCCT
>JAOBRD020535540.1:0-16762 GCA_027575215.2 Hydrozoanthus sils | reverse complement strand
ACTACTACTACTACTACTACTACTACTACTACTACTACTACTACTACTACTACTACTACTACTACTACTACTATAGAAGTAGCATTATTATCAAGCAACAGTTTTAGAAAAACTAAACAGACCTGCATACTCTTTCAATGACCAACTAAAAAAACGCCTTATCAAAACAACGGTCAAAAAGTACAAGTTTTAATAATCTCTGCATGGGTTCTTTTATTTGATAGTTTGTTTAATCCTTTAATTTTAATGCTTTGCTATCGAGCCGCTTAACTTTTTTGGAACTTTGCTCCAGCTCTTAAAGAACCGCTTAATCTTATTCAGAAAACTGAATGGAATAGTAAACCAACATTATTAATATTTTTCAGTTTACGTTTTAAGCTACAATTTATGCAATTTGTAAAAAGTTTCACACAATGCAGTAAGGCAAGGTTTGCCGCCGAAACAGCCCCAGACAACAAAGTGAAGAGCTCGATTGACACTCTACTCACAAAGCGCGTTAATTGTGCGCCAGTTTTAAAGCTGAACATACAAATTGGCGGATACCCACAGACTATTATACAGATCTATCTTTTTGAAACGGCATGTTTACCTACAATTTTATCTATTATATCATTATACCTCATAGCTACACGACTGCGATTTTTATACAAAATCCTTGAAATTTTAAACGTCTGCTTTGATAAGAATTTGATTTCCATAGTTGTTTGTGTCAGGGACTGCGTTAAAAATCTTTGAAATGTTTTTGCTTTGCTGATTTTTTTTTAAACGAGTTGGCTTTTGAACTGTCGCGAAATGTTGTTTTAGTTGTTAAGTTCATACGAAGCCAAGGTTTAATTAACTCTGTACTTATAAGATCTGATAGCATTTTAGTCGGAAATCATAAAAATGGCCAACTTAAGCTTAACATACAAACAACTTGGATACAGGTTCATCGTTTAGTGCATGAGATATGCAAAACATAATCCAGAGGTTTTGTATTCATAAACTCGGCATCAAAAAATGCCATATGTTTAATGTACAGTAGCTTAAAAGACTAAGTGTTTATCTTAACTAGGATATCGTTGCTCGATTTTTTCATTTTTTTTCATTATACTGTCTCAAAATAAGTTAGATTTTGGGCAAAAAATGCGTTCCTTCTTTCTCGAGTTCATGTGTATAGGTGTTTGCTTAGACATATTTTAATAATTCTAAATGATAACTTTACTTAACAGCCCGTGAGAACACAGGCTATGTTCAACTTGAGTTTTGTGCTCAGAAATTCTCACGGCAAGATACAAATTTGCGATAAAAGGATAACTGCCTTCAAATATATCTTGGCTGTCAAGTGGGAAGCTATGAATTTAGGAATCAATCAACTACTTTGTTGTAAGTTGTTCAAGGCGAAAATGGCAAAAAGTAACTGAGATGTTTCTTCCTTTTATGAGTCAGGTTTGTATAAGAAAGGAGCAAAGCTAAATGCTTCTATCGTAATTTCTTTTAACTCGGTTTATAAAGTTTTCAATTTTTCATGTTTTTCAATTTGAGAGCTGCTATAAGCCGCCGTGCTATATCTGACTAAACCAAGTGTTGTAAAACGTTAGATATTATTTCCTTGTAGATCTGTTTTTTCCAAAAATACGACAAGAATAACTGATCAAGTGTTTTTTCTGAAATGTATAAAATCCAAGTAGTATTTTCAAAAAAAGAGTTTGGGAAAAACTATTTGAATTGTAAATATCACAGTTTTCAGCCCTGTGCAACTGTGGAATAAGCGATGGTCGATTGTAATGATATTAATGTTAGACAAATTTCTTGTTTACTAAGAACCAATCACATGTACTACAGACCGATCTGAAGGGAATTTTCAAATATTTTTACTCAACCGGTTTTTTTTCTTTAATTTTGATCTTCATGATTCTGTGACTAAGTGATGTTGTCTTGAGACGGCAAAGTTTTATTTGAATTTTGTTATGACAGAGCATTCGTAATTCAGCTTTTATCAGGTTCTAATAGAAAGGCCAAAAAATTAGACAAGCCAAATTTGATTTTACACAAAAATAAGAAAGTTTTGTTCTTTGCCTATGTTATTACATTAAACAGTGAGTAGGAATACACCATATTCGGTTAAAACGAAATTTTCAGGGTTTACGGTAACGCAAATAAACATGCGAAAATTTTTGCTTTCTCTGTCTCTAGTATAACGATGTTTCTTAAGATTAAAAAGACTTTTGGTATAGTTTATTTTCAAACTTCAAACGCGATTGTTATAGGGAAGGAAATCTTGTTGACGTCAATATGTCACTGAAATAACTTGTCAATTCTTGTACAATCTCCTTCCTTTACTTGTTGCTTTGCAGTTTTAATAAGAATGTTTCCATCTCAAGATTAATATACATGTTTATTATATTTCGCTTTCTTAATTTTTCATTCCAAATGTTTTACTTTTGTAAGCCCGCGCTAAAAAGTCACAAATTCGTCTTCGAAGTCTTTTCGTCATAGATTTTTCCTTTTTTTCCCAGTGACAAAGTTTTGCTACTCAGAAAACATATCTATTTTACTATTTTGCTTCGATCTTTTTTGTGTCTTTATTAATTCATAATTTCGTTTCTCATGAAACGAAACAAAGTTGTCGGCATCCGCGGCAAATGTCTTTTTTTGTGTGTGTTTCTAATTAACGTGCAACTTATTTCAACCCGCGAATTCGTTTTAAAAGAACTTAGATGAGTTTGTTCGCTTCGGTCTTAGGTTTTTGAATAGTTGTTTCAAAACTGAATACGAAATAGCATCTGCTTGAAGTTGTTTAATGGATCGGAAGTTAAACCTAGATAAATAGATACTCTAAACTAAGTTGTTTAACATGGAAAAAAATATTTTGCCTTTCGCCGTCAAAAATTATATCATGTACAGAATTTGTTCCGACTTAGTTAAAGGACTTATATTTTGCTTGGTTAGGTCAACCGCTTTGATAGTCCGCACTGCTCAATACAACTAATTTTTGTTTTATGAAAAAATAATATTTTACGTCGAGGACTATTAATACAACAACGCGGGTTTTTTTTGTGAGTTTTGTTGCTGACAGTTTAGCAGTAGTTGGAATGTTTCTCAATTTTGCAAATTTCGATTGCATTTGTTTATCAGTTTCGCATCAAGTTGAAATTGTTTTTATGAAGTTGTGAAGGAAGCAGGGAGTGGCAAGCACAAGATTCAGTGCCGTCTTCGAACTGTTTTGAGATTTTGTTATGGTTTTCTTCTGAACAACGTCGCTTTCATTTGCCTAAAGATCGCAAGGGTAGTTATACTCGCTCGCTGATCGAGCATGAAAATGAAATTACGGAGGCTTTCTATACTGATTTATTTATCTACGAGTTTGCACCAACATGAAATCCTTATATTTTTACTTATGTTTTGAAGATTTAGAAGATTTGAAAATAACAAAACCCGACTTTACAGTTAATGTAGTTGATACTGCTGAACGAAAACTATATTTTTTTCAAACGAATCAATCATTCTGAATTTTCCCACACCGACAAAAAGAAAGCGCTCGTTTTAAGCTCCACCTGCCTAGCTTGTTCATCTCCTTATCATTAACACTTAACGAAGACATTAGCAAACTCGATACATTTCATATCCTGTTTTCTCGAGCCGGCGAATCAGAAGTTAAGCAAGAGAGTCAACAGTGTTAGCTACATCCTGTCTACGCTGTTTTCGGATTTAAACAATTTTCAGTTCATAAAATATTCTCAAAAAGAGTTAGTTAATGAATAAAGCGACTCAGAGTTGAAGCAAGAAAAACTCAGACTCGGCGTCACTTTATTGGGTGGCTAAGTATTGTAAAGAATTTGCTATGTTGAAATATCATTGATATAGATCCAAGCATCTTCAAAGAATTAACGATGCCATTTAATTTAAAATATTTCAGTTTCACAAATCTTAATTTAAATTTTTTTTTCATCTAGTTTTAATCTGCTAAGCTCCCGCGAGGTACTCACGGATTATTTTGAAATACTCTGAATTCTCTCTAATTCTTTCTTTGATAACAGCTGAATAGACCGGCGATGAAGTGAATTTCTCTTTGTGATAAAGAGCTCTATAATTTTGATATCAAGTTGTAACAACATTATATTTTATTTATAAGCCATTATACCAATGAATTAAATCCATTCTTTCTTTTTGCCAAATTACAGCATTCTCTTTAAAAACAGATTGCGTTAAATATAAGTAGCGCAATATTTATTTATGCAAGTTAATTTGAAAATATTCTGCTTCTTTGCTTTCATGAAGAATTTGAATAAAAAAAGGTATAATTATCACAGTCGGCGTAAATGGAAGTTCCATTAATAAACGATAAGCGTAATAAATCTACTCAGTACTTCTGCTGGCTATTTACTGATAAAAAGATGTTTTGAACGACATGGTTTTAAATCGCCAAGTTCACTTTTCGAAAAGGGATAGCAGCTGAATTAAAAAAAAATCATCAAACCTTAGGAAAAGACTAAGTTGGTACGAGAAGCAATTCTTTGTCCAGTTTTCTTTTGTTAGAAATATTAGTTTATTTTGTATTCTTTGTGTCGTTACAATCGGATCGGCGAAATAAAGAAAGAAAATTAAATTCTGTAAACTCGAGAAATTGTAATTAGGTCATTAAGACTTTGATCACTTGTTTGGTAAACAGACTTCAGAAGCGAAACTGTTAAAAAGATTATCGGCTTGCTACAAATGTAAAAAGCAGAATTTATGCAGAGAAAAGTTTCTTCTTATATTGAGTGCTCCTAAAGGGACAGGTAGTTTGATATTCAATGGCGGCTGTCAAGTTACAAATAACCTCAATACTCTAAAGTTTCTTATAATACAAACATTATTAGAAACCAGAGAAAAGAATTTTGTAAAGAACCCATATTTGTTGAATGTCTGCATCTCGGATCGGAATCGAAATTCGATCTCTGGAATATGCGGCCGTACACGTGGCTTCCATCTTAGTCCATGGCGTTTTGGCCTTTGTTGAGAACTTGTTCAAAGTTTGATTTGAAGATAGAGAACATACAGTATGTATTCATTTTAAGTGTATTCAGCTGTCAAAAGCTGCGAATTTCGTGTTGAAACTCTAAATAGAGCTTCATTGGTTTGTTTATTTATTTACTCGGCAAAGCTGTGTCGAACACTTTAATGAAAGAATCAACCACCAACCAGCAAGACACCTCCGCGAAAAGGACTCCTTAACGCAACACCTCGACACTTCTGATCCTTTTTTAAAAAGAAAAGACAGGAAAATTGAAATGTCGTTAAAGGAAAAAGATTGCGCTCAGTTTTCGGAGATTTTTGTCTATTATTGCACCAGGTGTGAGTTTCCCACGAAACTGTACTAGCCGAAAGCAGCTGTGCAGATCTAAACAAACAATTATTAAGGAATAATATATAAATCGAACAGCACAATAGTTTGTATCAAGGTTTCATTTGAAACGTATTAGCATATCATTTCAACTCGTCAAGACGGACACAAAGATCGATACGCTTGCGTCCTAATCAGCAAAAATGTTTCTCTCCACAATAGGACACACACACTTTTAAGGCACCAGGAAATTAAAATATCCCCTGTTGAAACTCTGTTGTGCTCAACCAAAGAGTGCATGTGTCTCGGACAAACAATTTTGCTGTCACAACTTTTTGTTCTATCAAATTTATCTTATCATTGTTGAGTCTTTTGATAAGATGACAGCCACTGAGCAACTGCCCAGAGAGACCCTCGCTCGTTAAAACCCAAAACCTGTTATAGAACAGCAATATTCATCTGAAAAGAAATGGTAACGCCAACGCTTTACTTATGTTTTAAAAAATCCAAGCAAATATTGAAGTTGCGCCTTGGAATTTATTTTGATGGAAAAAGTTCACTAAGACATAATTAACTTGCTTAGCATCAAATTGAAATCTTAATTTGTTTAGCAGGACCATGCAGAGGATAAAACTCATTAAATTCGAAAAGTTAATTCAGTATCAGAGTTCTTTTTTGCCTTTTACATAGTGGTGAGAAATTTCCCAGACACAAAGCTGCTTCGTTTAAAGTCTAAACTATGTTTCACATCGACAAATTTTCTTTATACTGTTTCCTGGTCTCCTGTAAATGTTTATTTTAGGCTAATATTCAACATTTCCTCTCATTTCAAAATAAGTCAGAGACGGAGATTTCGTTAAAGTTTAAATAGAAATTCTAACAAAGCTGTAATTAATTTTTTTTTCCAGAAAAGAAGTAATTATCTCCGGAAACCAGAATTCTATTAAAACGCTATTCCGCAGGAGGTAATAATCTAAGTTAACCTTTGCTTTTGAATTGTAAAGAAAACGCAACTAAGTAATAATTTTTTCAATTTAGGAACACACGTTTGTCAGTAAATGCAATTTTGTTAACGAAAAAGCTAAATCGAATGGGGAAGAAAATTTTTCGGAGTCTGCTTTTGTTTCAGAATAATTAATCTTTCACAAGTCAAAACTACGTAGGGGGGAGAAACACAAAAACGAATATAGTATACAGAACATGTTATCTTCTAGAAGGAAATATTGCCTCAGCAAAAGAACAAAAATACAAGATAAGAACTTTATCAGTACTTTCACCTTTGCCCCTGTAATGAATGGTCCAATTTGTTTTGGCGCATTGTAATGTGTTTTTAGAGATTCTCTGAAGAACCCCGTGGTGCTAAACCTATAAAGTCCCATTTCTTATTCCTTTATTGGAGCGGTACGTTGCGACTGGTTGATTTAAATAACCATGCGTGCAGAAGCTGTACATTTAAGTTTCGTTCATTATTTTACTTTGTATTTTGTTACCACAATGAGCAGTTTAAAGTAGAATTTGAATATTAAAGGCCGAAAACAAAAGTAAGAGTTATACGGAGAATAGAATAAAAAGCAAAAACTAACGAAATGCGATACATATTTAGCGAACGTTTCGACGCATCTATTCATACTTTTTCGTTTACATAAAAATCATCATATCAGGGAAATTCGAAAAAAAACAGCGAACTTGATTTTCAGAAAAGATCTTCAACGGAAATACAATTAAAACATAAGGATTTTCTTAAGCAAAACAAGAGCAAACTAGGAAAATATAGGGGAAAAATTGCGTGCCTGGATGTACACTGACGTCTGATGTTAATTATGGCATCGGTTACGACACGTTAAGCAACTCAGAAGTTCAACTCGTTCAATTTTGCTCCAAATTGTTTCCTAAAGTCAAGGATTTTTGCCGACAGTTAGTGTATTCATTAAATATTCATTATTCTTGAGAATAAACAATAGCAGTCTTTGAAGCTTTGGGGCAGACAGTAAACTATATCAACGATTCCACAAACACCAATTTCTACCAATAAAAATACCATTTCGAGCTTTGTGTCCTTACTTCGAACGATAAAAACACTCTAGCGCGAATGAAAATTATTTTAGCTGGCAAATCGTTTAGTTTAGCCAATATGGCGCATGCGCAGTTGACAAGAACCTTAAGTGAGGATTTTCCCGCTTTTTCTAGGTGTCTTTTTTCAAAACTTTTCCTCAAAAACTTATGTTCACGGTTTCAATAACCTTCTTAAGACGTCAAAAAACATAAAATATTGCAAATTCAAAAATTTTGTATTTGAAAGGGCGTTTTCTTGAAGAGGTTTTGCCCAATGGCGTATGTTAGTGAGGGGAGCTGAAGGTTTTGTTAAATTTTTTTAATTCAAATGTTAAACAGGCTATCCTTGCAATAATGTCAAATATAAAATACAGCTTAATTTCTATTCGACGTGCTCGTGTAATGAAACTTCAACGTGTTATCATGGTTAATGACTTTCAGCATGTTAGCTATTTTTGTGGTTGGGAAGTTAGTCTAAAAGCCTTTTTAATGATACAGTCAATGTGTTGACATTATGCGAAAACAATACTTTTACTACTCCATCCTTAATTAATGTTTTCCTCTCCATAAACACTTTTCGAATAGAAAAAATTTAATCCTAGATGTATTCGAACATTCTTGTGAAAGCATGTTAGGAGACTCGTTTTCGCTTTTGGTCGTTTTTGTTAAGAGAGAAGGTAGCATTCCAAGGTACCAATTTTCCATAACATTTTATCGATTGCTTCTACCTTATTATACATTCATGATTTATTTTTTAGCTCAGAAACATCTGCTTACTCTATTTAAATCTCTACAAACAAAAGAAATATAATTCATAGCACGGCGTGGCTAGTTCTTTGAAAGAAAGAGTGAAGTCGAGAGTTGGGTGCTCGCTATAGCTTCATATCGAAATAGATGAGATTAGCGACACCATATTGAGATTCCAGCTAAGGTAATAATTGAGATTAACAAAAAATTAAACGGGTATTCTGTGTGGCTTACTGGGAATTAAATTGCATGCTTGCCATGAATGATGAAACAGGTTGACAATTGAAACAAAGATGTAAAGGCTGTATGATTGATATTAGATAAGAATGTTCTCATTCAGTCAGTTGCTGAACACACACAACCTTAAGGGTAAACATACCAGCCTCATTCAACGCTATGCTTCCACAGAGAGAAAAACCACGAGCTGCTTAATAAAAAACTGCTATTGATGTCACTGCAGATTGATGCCAATTGTGTAAATTATATAAGGAACGTGTGTGCGAATAATGCACGACCCATTTTCCTTTAATTGCACTCCTCTCTAACACATCCCTCGGCAGCTGCGCCTTGTTTTTCGAACAATGCTCTATTTACAGCTGGAAGGGAAACGCAATTTTAGTCCTAGCAACGAAAACTTTCTGATTTATACAATTGAAGTCTGTGACACAAGCAATTAGTTGAGTTTTTATATGTTAATCGGGCGTATGTCTGCATACAGCCAATATCAAACAGCCACTATCCCCCTTTGATTCAGTTCAAAAGCCTGACACGTTTGACCCAAAACAAAAACAACACCAACAATACAGAGACACACAGCACGTATCAGCAATCTTGTGTATTAAACGGTAAATTAACCTGCATCTCAGCGTAACATCACGACATGCTGGTCTGTTATCCTGTGCGCCTTCTTAATGTCCCCTATTTTCACCCACCCAGTTTGCGTGTGCACGTACCATCCCAGCAAAGGATGGGGGTCTGTTGAACTGCAAGGCAGTACTGTGTTGTACAATGAAAGGTTATTAGTATAACAAATAATAAAATTTAGGGACTCAGGTTTATGCAAGTTTCTCCGACATTGGAGACATTGATGTTTGATACAACAATTCATAGATGTGCAAATATGGCCCACGTGGAGAGCTTTGTAACAATCGATAAGGGACCAAGCTTATTGCTTTTTTCCCTCATCCCACGTTTCCACTTAGGAGATTTAGACATAAAGAGAGAATGCCATCGGTGCCATAGTGTCTGCTGGCAAATGACATTGGTTGGTTGGCTCGCCATCTTACACAGATATAAGCACAATATGCAGATTTTGAGATTTCCCGGTAATGTGGCACCTTTGCGTTGGGTGGTGTGCCGCACCTTAAGTATTGGGGCTTTTTTTCCTTTATGGGAGATCTCCAAGTTTGTTTGTGTAAAATTTTCCAAACTACACTCCACTTTAAATTAATTGATATTGCATTTGCCTTCGTTTTCACAGCTAGATTACAATAGACAAATACCAGGTTTTGAATGACCCCCCTGTGCATATTGTGTTATCCCATTGTGTTACCCTTTCAAGAGTATTCAACGATTCAATGTACTAAGTGACTTGACTCCTCAACACCTCTTTCGAGCTCAGTCGTAAAATCTCTGATCAAAGGTCGAACACCACTAAAAACAATCGCTATTACAATCTACGATTTCACACTTTATTAAAGAACTTTTGTAAAGAAACATCGATTGTCGTATATTTTCTCGTTTATTTTCAGGGTTTGTTTGTACAAAACTATTTACAATGGTTGAAATTATCTGTGGCTCCTTTGCCTCTCCGTTGTTAAAGTTTAACCTTTTTAACAATAACACCGGAGAAGTTTGGTAAGACCCAAGTTGATAAACAATAATAAGCAATACCTTTTTATGTAAGGGGAATTTCACAAAATGTTCAATGTTCTTGTTCATTTAAAAATAATTTTATCTCTCTTAAAATACAATTAATATTCTGCTTTAACTCCATGCTATGTACATCAAGCGAAAAAGAAAAAATCTTAGAAAGAAGTTGTGCAGTAGCCAACATTTTTTACTCTAGGATCTTCGGGCGTCCAGATCTTTGCCGTCATGGTCGTCGAGTTGGGTTTTTGCTTCTTGGAGTCAGTCCATGAGAGTGAATGACCAGTAAGAGGTGGCAGCCCATACTCAGCCTGTGTACCTGTGTTGAATAGAAAAGCAACAAATGAGCAAAGGTACTGCGTTGTATTGGTGAACAAACAAGACAGGTCGTACTTTACAAATAAAAGTTACAAGCTCTCTCGATAATGACAACTGAGAGACGAAAAGGTATTATTTTCCTCACCTGCCAACGTCAACTTTCTTTTTTCACATACTAAACACCTCGTAAACGTAAAAATTTCACCAAAACGTCGAAGTTTTACCCACTCAAAGTTTTATTTTTAAAACGAACAGGAAAGCTAGCGAACCGCATGCCAAACAAATAAAAAAAATGTAGAGAAAACCAAGTTTACTTACCGAAACCTCGGTGGCAGATCATGACTTTTCTCGGTTGATCGGAGCAAGAAGGCTGTAAAGCCTGGTTGTGACTTATATCGGAGTGAATCATTTCCGTAAGAAAACCAATGTAACCTATTGCGAGGCGAAGCGTGTCTACTTTTGAAAGTCTTTTTTCGTAAGGAAGAGTAGGTATGTGGTGTCTAAGTCCTTCAAACGCTTCGTTTATACTCTGCATGCGTTTTCGCTCTCTCATATTAGCTGCATGTCTCGCAGCCAACTGCTGAGTGGCTGATTTCTTTCTCCTTTTCCGTCGCAATGCGTTTTTGTCATCTTCTCTGTCGGTGCAGTACGAATATTGGGACGAAGTTGTACTATCGTCGTCGTCATCATGGTCATCAAAAAGAGACCTGTTTAAGCTTTCCATATCCAAACAGAAGATTGAGATTTCTTGGCTGTGAAACAGGTAAGGCCGACAAATCAACTGGCACGCGTTTTATTGAGCAAGTCATTTATAGCTGCTTTTTCGCGTCGTTTCTACCAATCAGAAGGCAGAACAACAAAGCAATTGTTTAACATGCGTCTTATCTACCGGCCATTGTTCCTTCGTATCCAACTGACTTTTGCGAAGTGACGATCGTAGTCTTAATAAAACCCAATCAAAAGAAACAATGGGGAAATAAACACTAAAACAGACGGAACAGTATTTAAACATCAGAAACTGCAGTATTAAGAGAAATTAAAGTTTAGATCAAAAGGTCACGATTGAAGACTACAAACTTCAACATATTTCAAAATGACAAATCATCGACACGTTGTCAGAGAACTAAACCAATTTCAAAGTCGAAAATCAACTTTTGTCACGTATTACGAATTAAATAGTTAAGCAATAGTTTGTTAAATGAACAATAATTATGAAATGTGGACGAAGTATTATAACGCAAAATTAAAATGAACAAAAAATATTTTTTCCATGCTCCGAGAAATCTAGGCAATACGAAAACAACACCAACAACTCGCAGAGACACACAGAGTCTACAATAACTAAATACGGTGCCGTTCCGAAAACATAAGAACAAAATAAAATTAGGGTCGAAGTTACTAACTATTGATATATCGATAGAATCTAGAAGAGCTTTGACGGGATATATACTCGCTATGGTTTGGCTTTGTTATGTTTTTGGGTTGATGTAGGATTCAATGTTAGTAAACACGACAATCATTTACAACTTTAAAAGGTCGTACTTTGAAGTACAACTTCGTCAGTGGAACAAGTTGAATGTTTGCTAATTCTATAGAAATTCGTACAATTTCTACAAGTAAAACCGCTTTCGGAATAACATGCTTGCTTCTGAAGAGGTAATCTTCTATAAATTGTTATCAGACAAAGCTGTCACTTGATTTGAAATGGCGCTCGTGTTAGACGTGGAGCGGAGTAAGGAACCTAGACTAAAGTCAGAATGCAGATGTCACGAAGGAAAATGAACGCTGCTAACTTTGGTTTAAATCGCCAAGAAGAAAAGGCCAGCGCTGAAAATGTAAACAAAACACAAAAGATGGCAAATAGGCGAAGATTGGTTCATTGTCAGGCATATAGTAACAAGTGCCCTATAATAAGAGAACACTAAATTAAACCTATCTTTTCAAGTGCAATTTGTATCAAACTGATTTTAATTAATTCTGAATCGAAAGTCAATGGACCCCCGCACTGTGCCGTTAATATAGAAATGAAAAATAAAGAGAAGCAGTTATCAACTCCGATGTGGAAAGGTTTAATGTTTACTTAGTAGGGTTGCGATTGTACGCATATTTAACTAATATCTTTTTGGATATTCATTGTTGATACTGCACGTCTGTTTTTTAGCTAGTTGACGGAATAAATTAGAGTCAATTCATCGAAACCGCCTGAGGAAATGAAGACTTTGATACCGTCACAGGCTTTTTTTGCTTAGTTTGATGAAAAGAAAACTGAGGAAGATGTCTAAACTATATAGTTAGAGTAGTAGTAATAGTACTATTACTGCCGAAGGCCAGGTCAGTTTTGTGACAGATGTTCCGAACATAAATCTGCTGTCAAGAGAGACAAACAACTAAATGTACATTATTCATGACTTTAACGCAAAAGACGTAAGAGCCACGGATGTTAATGATTAAACCAACCGTCTTCAGCAACAAAAAACACTAAAACAAGCAACTAAAATTGGTTTTGTTTTAATATTCGACCCACGCAGTAAGAATATCAACACGAATAGCCTAAACAATTAGTCCGGAAGGAATAAGATGCTTCTAATGTGATTGACAACGGCAGCTATTTTTGAAAGTACACATTCGCTTTCTTGCTCTGCGTAAAGCACAACGAATCTATTGTTAATAGTTACTGGTTATGCCTTTTTTACTTGAGTCAAAGTTTGTCTGGTTTTTTCAAAAAGATATTTGTGCCGATTGCCTGAATATTTTATTTCTTCAGGAAGTTTTACAGACTGTTACGTAAGCTATATAAACTAAACTCAACTTTGCCGCAACAATCATATGTAAACTAAACTCAGAAATTATTACTTTTGCTAAACAAACAGAACCATGCCACAGTAATACTATAATCAACTTCCACTAAAATTCTACGTAGAACTGAACCAGACTGAGTGACACTAAACTAGATCACTATGAGCTAATGAAAATAAAATGAAACACCGCCTCTACCTGCACGGAAATTTATTATACTTTGAAATAAGCTTTTCTATAATTCATTAATTGTTGATTCAAATGGAATAGGTGTGCAAAGATGTAGGCCTATTATCTAGGCTATATATGTACAAAGCACGGTTTCATTAACATCTATAGTTAAAGTTTGAAAAGTTTAATTGCCTTCAACGTGTGTTTTAACAGTTTCTGCTCCTTTGAATCTTAATAGTTTTAACCTTAAAGCAAAGAACAGTGCTTCAAGAACAAAACTAAAGAAAATAACCTACTACTTTTGCTAGTTTTTGCTTTAAAAACAATTTATAATTTTTTGAATGTTAGTTTTTACAAGATTTGTCGAACAGCTTTCTGAAAGACTATTGAATCACGATCGCAAATATGGAGCATTTCTTGAATTCTAGAATTATCTTATCATTTTTATTTCAATAAACTAGCTTTTCATTTTATCTTCATAGAAGGAAGAACAGATTTGAAGCCAAGATCAACGAGATTTTTCTATACAACGTTGCGGGTTTGCTAGAAATATTCTTCAAGCTTGCTTGAAATAGTGTTTAACAATCAAAAATCTGCAATTCATATCTTTTGATCACCTGTTGCCCGAAATTCAACCATCAATAGTTGCAATGTATCTCTCTTGAGTATTTTAGAGTTATCCATGCTTAAAAGTGTAAAAAATCCGAGAAAAATCTTGGAAATTGTTCTATATCTTGTAGAGTTTTGAACGATCTTAATTTTAACGTTAAAACGAATGAATAATTAGGTAAGGCCCTTTGCAGAACAGAAAACAAGAAAGAAATGGCATAGATGCGTTCTTATGTATAAATTATCTCTTCAAGTCAAGGTCAATTGCTAAATAAAGAAAAAACTTTCAACTATATTCATGACAAAAAGTTAATTTTTATCAGTTGATTTTTGTCTAAACAAATTACTATGAACGTCTAGCTGAGTCAAACATACAATTTGAAGTACTGAAAAGTTAGTTAATACCGAAATTTTGTATCTTTGTTGGTGTTTGTTTTTAATGAAACGATTAGAATATAGTTGTTTATTGGTTGAAAATGAAATGACAGATGTTAAGAACACGAAACTTCATTAAATTTTGTGAAAAGACTAGAAACTTCAATTAAGTTTCGGCTTAATGCGTGTTCTGTTCAGCCATGACCCTCTTTCAACTTTATTCACTCACGTACACTTCTCAGCGTTGGCCGTTGAGATATTTTCAAGTAGTATGAGTGTTGGTGCAGTTTGCAGACAAAGACCTACCGTGAAAACTCAAAAAGCCCGTAAAAATCAACATGTAAGGAAATAAGTTTCTGATATGAACTATCAATTAACTAGATTAACGGAAGACTTAAGTCTAAAAAACAAACATACCGAATCAAGCCCGTTTGTCTCAATGAAGAAAAAGACCAGTTCAAAGTTACGGCCTTGAAATACTTCAATATCTTATAATTGTTTACATTTACATAAGTACTGTTTACAAAAATATATAATTAAAATGAATGAAATCTCATATTTTCCTAAGAGAAAGGAATATTTTCTTTTACTTACAGATGCATGGGCAAGTATGAGAAAAAACTTTGGGGATATTAAAAGTTTTTGTAGTATTGGTCTTTAAGAACGTAAATAAATTATTTAAAACTTTGGCTTGCATACTGCAATCGCATATATATCTGAGCTCAGAACTAAGGGAAAAAATAAAAATATGAATTGCTCTTATATTCAAACTACTACTATCTTAATAAAAGAAATATCGATTCCAGAAAAAAACTAATTCAATTCAATTTTTTCTTTCGTTTCAAAGCCAACAGGTTTAGAGTTTTCTTTAAGATGAAAAAAAAAATCCTCAGTAGAATAAGATGCTAAGTTTGATGGGAATGGTACAGACTTGTTCGAGTAATATATTCATTTCAATGCAAATAGTACAGAGTTGAGGTTAGTTTACAACGTAGATATAACAGACGATAAAACTACAGTATTCTATAAATAGTTAGCTCAGGAAACTTGCCTTGAGTGAGTTCCCGCGAGAACGAGCTTCATCTCTGTTCAGTCTTTGCTCTGACTGCTAATTACTTACTTTGGAAGCATTCCAAACCCTTGGGGGCTGGGAACTAAAGCAATGCGATTTGGGTCGATTTTTTAATAATTCAAACACGTTAGACAACAATCTTATAGAATAATGCAGCTAGTTAGCCAGGAGGGTATTTTTATGTAACAGGTAAAAATTTTATTTCTACTTACTTCCAGCAGAGCTTTGTGCCGTGATTTAAATAATTTTTAAAAACAAGTTTAGATAAGCCAAATATCTGCTTTTTAAAAGACTGTTTCGTAAAGAAAGATTCCAAATGGAGTTCACTCTTTGCTTTTTACCCTTAGGTAGTTTTTACTACTTGGTAACACACTAGCTCTATTTGGAACTAAAAAAAGCCAATATAGTTTAAAAATCCTGTGTTTATTGTGCTATATCGTGGGAATAATACCCGGGGCGATTTTATAGGTGACCCCTTGCCGAGCCCTGCCAGTTCTCAAAACAAATTCAACAAAACGCTACCTCGCCGAAACAGGTAGTTCTTTTGAGGGACCGAAAACAAGCAACCAAAAGTCTGTCAAGTTTTGAAAGGTAAAGCTTGAAAACAAACTATTAGAGACTTTCTCAGGAGAAAATCAAGAAACTCTGGTAACATTGCTAGACCACGTGATATTCTCAGACCGAGATATGACGTACGGACCGAGCGCAGCGAGACTTGTAACACAAAACTTTGGTGCGTCATTCTGAGTAAAGACCGAGCGAATGAGATTAATAAGTTTATCATAATATAATCTTTTCAAGTTTAGTAAGAGTTTTGTTTAAAAAAAGAAAGCGAAATAAGACATAGAATAAAGGAAAAAGGTTGTTGTTCTCGCTGTCGTTACAAGAAAATCCTGCCCGGCTATCAGATAGGAATTAATCAATGCTTTCAATAACCAATCCGGCAGATTGCAGCTATGTGATAAAACCGAGAACTGATCCGCATGGCGTGATAATAGATGAAATTTACTGTAAATTAAATAAATGTTAAGAAACATTATAATCGTAACCAGGTTTAATCAATAACGTAAAGCTTTTTCTTCCCAAAAGGTTAGAGTCCTTTCCGAAACAGGATAAAATCGTTATATGATAAAAACCCAATACCATATAAAATACACTCTGACGTTATGATTCGATATTCGCGGTTATGAACACAATATAAGGATTTGTGAAAAGAAGCCAAAAAAAAAAAAAAACTTGGGCATCTGCGGGAATCGAACCCGTAAACTCTGCGATGCAAATACAGTGCTCTAACCAACTGAGCTATGAGGCCACATCCGGTGGATGCAATGTGTATAAATTTGTATTTTCATTTCAAAAAGTTTGATGATGATGAATGGATGGATGGATGGATGGATGGATGGATGGATGGATGGATGGATGGATGGATGGATGGATGGATGGATGGA
>JAOBRD020535434.1:0-16762 GCA_027575215.2 Hydrozoanthus sils | reverse complement strand
TACTACTACTACTACTACTACTACTACTACTACTACTACTACTACTACTACTACTACTACTACTACTACTACTAGTAATAATAATAATAATAATGATAATAATAATTAATGACATTGAGCACCATGTGTGCAGAAAGTAGACCACCAGAAAACTGTACAGAACACCACTTCAGAAAACTGCACTGTTACTAATGGTAAGATACTCTGAGTATTAATGATAGTAATAGTAATGATAATTATCAATGGTATGCATAATCAAAAAATGATTAATTTATCTGTGATATGCTTGCACATGCCACAATATGTTACTGTGATTTGAATTATCTATCAATTAATTTGAACCAAGGTTTTGAGTTCCCTGCTCAGGATTTGGATACACTAGCGCCAATCTACACTCCACAAAGGGTAAGTATTAAGCATAGTGCACTTTTTCCAAATGCAGTCGATCATATACTGTAATTTCCCACGGGCAATTATCTGCATGGCACCACTCTATTTTGGCCACAAAAGAAAAATAGTTAACCAGATTACCCGCACTCAAAAACAAAAGAAAAATAATATGCGACAGTGCGAGAACTTACATATTTGAAGCAATTTAAAAATGCTTTAAAAGGCTCTCCTTGCTATTCCACATAAAAAGTATAAAATTTCCACGTTATTTAGCTGCAAATTCAATAGAAAAAGCATGCTTCTATCTATCCACAAACTCCTCACTTTAAATAGACAAGTTTTGTATCCAATTTAGTGAAGTTTTCAAATTCACTTGGCTGCATTTTAGTGTTGCATCATGCCATCCCAATCATCAGCGCCATTTTGTTAGGTTGAGGAGAGGCTGGGGCGAGTGCAAAAAAGCTCAAATGGGGTGGGGTCAAATTGAGCAGATTCATGAGATGTTTATTAAACACAGGCTTACAAGGCCTTAGAAATCGCTTGAAACAGGAATATACTCTCTAACTCAAGATGGTACTAGACTCCATGCCTCTCACTGAGAATAATAGCAGACATGTGGTATCGCATGCCACACAGCAAGTTAGGTGTGCGAAGGTATGTAATCTTTAAATAACTATCTAGTCTATGAAAAGAACTAAAGTAACATTTTTACTTTCGTTTTATACTTTTTTGACACATCATAAAAGAAAAATGTGTGAATATCAAAATTTAATTTTAAAGGGAATGTTATTTTAATCAAAACAAGAACGTTTTTGTCAAAATACGAGGTTTTTTTTACTTTGAACATTTTTAAGCTGACATCAGCTAGGAAAAATTGTGCGTGACTACATGCTGGCGCTTACAAATACAGTTCGCAATATAAACTGCAAAACAGAATCGTGCAAGTTGCATGGAGTTTAAACAAACTTTGAAATCTGTGGTTTAACAGGGCTGAAAATTACAGCCATATTATTGCTGGTCAAGATGACCTGCCAAACCAATTTTAGCTCGGACGTTCCTCGTTTCTGACCAGTCAAGATATTAAAACAAAAATTTTAAACACCAACATAATCTCCCCCCAAAAAAAATCTTCAAAACCAAAAATGATCTCTTCCGTGTTTAGGACAACCCATTCAGGTGCATTAAAAACTAATTAGTTTTGCTGAAATAGTCTAGACAGTCTGTCTCCTTTGTGGTAAAAAGCCAACAAAATGTTACAAGCATGTTAGTTTTTGCATTTTCAGACCAAAAACTATGAACAACATGGAACCTTAAGTTTATTTTAATACAATTGAATTTGACCGGTCAAAACATCAACTTAACCAGACATTGTCCATTGGCTGGCCATTATTTTCAGCCTTGTTTAATAAAGTGGACAAAAACAAACAATAAATCATTTGAATTATTAATAACCGAGAGGCGAGCCGTAATCTGACCTTTGACGGTTTGACTTTTGCCCATAAAATTCTGAAATATATACATAAATAAAAGGCATACCTGATGTCTTGTAACCGAATTCGTTCCGTTGACGAAGGCAGCTGCAGCTGCCCTGGCACTCTCTTTAACAAGTGGGCTGTTCAGTATTGAATTTTTATATTTGGCACAAAGCTTGCACCAAATGTAGGTGACCATCGTGTACCCACTTTTCTGGTCTACTTCAGTTTCTGAACCTATTATCTCATCTTTCCCCCATCCGTAAAATGTTTCAAGAGAAACTGAATTACCTTTGTGTACTGTCGCCATCAAGGGCAATTAGTAGAACTTTTTCAGAAATATATTTTGGATTTCATTATTTTGATTTGGTTTGAATAAATGGACGGTCTTAATATGTTAAGAAATGTAACTATATCTGGTGAAATAGTAATGACAAGAAACATAACCTTAATTAAGATAAGACTGAAACATACAACGCACGTGTGTTGTTGAAATGTAATCCAGTAAGGGAGGAACAAAGTGTGGTGTTTGAATACATGATGGAATTGATCTTTATTTTAAGGACACTACACACTGCATGATTTTTTGTTGGAAGGCCCCTGAAAGGATCGGACCCGATTTTCTGATTTTTTAGAAATTAAATTTAATTAAAGTTAAATTTCAAGTCAACTTAAAAAAACTTTGGGCATGCGATTATAAGTAGTTAAGCAGTTTAGGCATGCAATCAATTGCACGCCTCAGAAACGTTAGGTATGTGCTGAGGCGTGCGTGTGGATCACACACCTATCAATGACAGGTATGGACTGGTTCTTTGATTCTTGTAAGTGTTTCATTTACACACATGCTGCATCATGAATGAAATGAATTGAAAAGTTTTGGCATTTCATGGCATCAGATGCTTTTAGAAGGTGGAAGCACTTGAAGATGACATGAACAGTTTAAACAACAAAAAATTCATTTATGTTCATCCAATTTACTGCACAGGTAAAATACATTCCAAATGATTTAGAAATTATCGCATTACCCGCAACTCTGTATTAGCCGCAGCAATATTTAAATACCAAAAAATTAACATATTACCTGCAGGTAATTGCCCGGAAATTATGGTAATGGCTAGTCCTGCTTGTGGTACCTACAACAAAACCCAGTTGACAATGTCACCTAAAAAGTATCTCAATAAAATAAACTTATCTAGTATTTACCAAAGCAACTAATATACATTTTAAGTGAGCATTGATCGATTGACTCCAGTAGCTCAAATTATATTTGAGGTTGTAACCAAAATGAGACCACATTTGCTGTCTGTTACAAGGAATTTTTTTTAACAAAGAAGCCATTCCAACAACATGAATTGGGCAACATAGTTTTGCTTTTTAGTTTTTAGTGGTAAAAACAAAATATACATGTTTCTTTCAGAATCACTGAAAATAAGTTTCTGAGAGTGCACTTATAAAAAGCACAAATAGTATATTAAGCAAAACTCAAAGCAATGGCTCCAAAAATAGAAAAAAGTTAGTTTTTTTAACTGCAACTAACTCCCATTTCAATATTTGGGCTATGAAATCTTTGGTATCTGTGGAATTGATTAAAACAAAACTAAAAAAAACGGATATTCGTTTTTGAATTTTAGTTTAAAATCATGTTGCATTGATATGACATCATTCCCCAGGTTTTGAAGTCATTTAATAAGCTTCTTGCTTGTTCTGTTGGAAGCGTGTTGTGTAATGGTTTTGTTTCAAAGCAAAAATCTTAACATATATATTTTGTACTTATTCCAGGAATGACATCAGAGGAATTTTATTTAGAACCAGGGTGATAGAAACTGTGATATTAACCAAATGTCGTAAAATTTTCTGGAGATAGCCTTAAAATATACCACAGATTTCGAATTCAGAGCCCAAATATTGAAATCAGGATTAATTAGTTGCACTTTAAATTTCAGGTCTCAGTATAACTTACATAGATCCGCCACTGTTCACCTCCCCTTTAGGGGATACTTTACCTAGTAGTTAACAGACAATTTGTTACTCCCTTGTCCCACTTCAGAAGATATTGGGGGATAGTAATGGTTGATAAATGAAATGGTTGTAAAAGTCAGTTTCTTTGTTTCTATATCAGTCAGTCCCTGAGTCTGAACCAAGGCAGCCAATACCACAGAGGCCAGCCTCAGCACAGGTGAGCAAGCATTGAATTTCGGGAAACAATTATATTTTTTCTGTCAACACAGTTGTTTATTGCTTTTGGCTACAAAACAAAATGGAAGAAAAAATATTTTAGGAAGCAATTTTTAATACTAGTATGAGAAAACAAATTTCAGAACTTGATCTGGTAAAATGGATGGGATTAAAAACTGAAATAAAAAATGTTAAAATGCCACTGACTCAGAGTTCACACAGTCTGCAATTATCAGACTAACTCATTTGATGAGAAATGTAAATTATAGTTTTTGATTTTAGATTTTTTTCTAATCGAGCCAGTATGATGATCACAATTTGCATGAACACTGATTTACTGGCTTTTTATTGTTACAGAGCTTTTCGATTCAAAGGTCTTAACAAATATTACTTAATATTAATCTAAATAAATTAAGAATTATGTTTAAGGAGAATAGGGCCAATACAGAAAGCATTTTGTGCAACCTACTTCTCATAAAATCCAATTTTTTAATTTTAGTGCCTCTTTTGGATGCAGATTAAGAACCTTTTTGTCACTAATCCAAGACTATGCAAAATGATGTAGCACAACCCCGAAAAGTCTTGTTGAATAAATAAATTGGATGATCTTGGTTTAACTTTACATAGTTTTAAATACCAAGTTACTTTATGTTTTGTATATACATGATATTACTGTTTTTTTTTGTTTTATTGATAAAAGTGTAATACTATTATTAGAGTGTTAATAACATCCTCAATATATCGGTTCTATTTATAGCAGCCAGTTACAGCAGTACAGGCTATGCCAGCTATGGCCCAGGCTCCTGCTGTGGTTCAACCAGCTGGGCCAATTCACCCGACGCAAGAGCAACTAGCAAAGCTGCGGTCAGAACTTGATATCGTGCAGGGGAATGTAACTGTCATGTCAGAGATGTTGACAGAAATGACACCAGGACAGGAGGAGTCAGGGGATTTAGAACTGTTACAGGTTTGCTGGATTTGTCAAGTTAATGTTTTAATTTCAAACCACTGGAGTCATCCTTTAGGGGGGCAAAACCTAAAATTTGTTGGATAGTGAGGAAGTTGAAAAAAAAAATTTGAATGAAAAGAATATTGAAAAAACCCAGCAAATTGCTCCTCCTCAAGTGTAGCTTTGGTTTGGTTTGGGAAATTTACATCAAACATTAATTTAAGGATAATTGATTTTTTTAAACTTCTTTAATCCCATAAAAACATTAACAAAAATCAAAAACTACCAATCTTCAAGAAAATATACATTTTAAAAAATTATCCAGGAAATCTAACATTTTTCAAGCTGCTTCTTCTTCATTCCATCTGTGTTTTGCATGATTGGGTTTTTTTTAGTTTTAAATCATGGACAGAGATATTGTAAGAAACATCAGCAAAAGTCACCATAGAGCAGGCCTTAGATTTCGCCACCCCCCTCCCCCCCTCCCTTAACTCATGATATGTTTTGCTCTGCTACCTTCCAAAAACAACCCCTGTCAATCTTATTAATGTGTATAACAAACATTACTCTTCCACTCCATGTTTTTTGTGTTAAAATGACCAAGACTCAATAAAAATATAGAAATCAAAGTTTCCTAAAATAGTTATGTTATTTTAACAATATTACTATCATGTTAAAATCATACAGTTCTATTGTCATAATTGAATACATGAAAACATGGTCCTTTGGATGAAGAAACCAATAACTTGCTCAAAGCTGATGCTCTGATTGTTTAACAGGATCTGTAGTTCAGTTGCAGGAACAACTGTAGCTCTAAAATAATTGATATACATTTAAGGGAATCTCAAAAAACGGTTCTTTTGAAATTTGGATTGGACATGCACTAAAATGGGAAAGTGGTAATTGTAAGTGTGTGACAGATCTGAGATGTATGTGGCTCTTGCTTTATGTATGAGGGTTTCAAGCTGGGACACCACCCTGTAACTGGTTAGCTGCAAGCAAATTGAGAGTTCAAAGGTGGCGAGACTAACCTGGCTAAATGAATATTAAGAATAAATTTTGTTAAATTGGGTCATTTTTTCAATCTCAGAAATTACTTACAGTATTTATAATATTTACCTATTGTAATAAAAGTTACAATTTATTATTATTTTTTATTATTATCTCACTTTTGTTGTTACCACTTGTAACAGGAGTTGAATAGAACTTGCTGTGCAATGCAGGCAAGGCTGTTGGAACTGTTAGAAAGAGTGGCTAATGAAGAGGTTATTGGTAAGTTGGTCCTGTCAAATGGCACTCTACAAGGTTGTAGTACCTGACACCCAGCCCCAGTAAAATAATAGATATCAAAATGATAATAAAAATAATGATAAAAAAGTTATAATAACAATAATAATAATAATAATGATATAGACAATAATAATAATAGTAGTAGTGATGATGATGATAATAACAATAATAACAGTAGTAATAATAATAATAATAGTTACATATAATGAAAACTCCCCCAAGGGGCTTTTCAGTGTTTTAGCTAAAATTCCTGAACAAACATGACTATAGTTAAGAATCCCAGCTGGTCTAGTTGCCTATTTACAAACTTGGTGGATTTGACTCTGGGATCATCCAAGCCAAGTCTGGTCAGTGGTCAGAGTAGAGTTGACCCTGGGACAACTGCATGCGATACCCGTACTCTAACCACTGAGCCATGCTGCCTCCTAACAATAAGAAACCCTGCCTATGTAATTATACGATCTATTAAAAATAATTAAAAGGCAAAATGGGGGGCATGCCCCCAGAATCCCCTAGAAAACTCGGGTCTCCAGCCCTCAAATAATTCTGACCCCTACTTTTCAGTTTCCAACCTCTACTTTTTATTTCTTTTTGAAACCCCTGAGATGGTATGGACATTTGCAGTGTGGCATTTGATAAGACATAACACTTTATAGGAAATTATATCATCTGAGCTAAGACAATATTCAGTCAATAAAAGAAGAAAGACTTGATTTATTTAAATAGAATTATCTTAGATAACAACTCTATCATCTTTTCCTTTGCTGGGAATACTAGAAGGTCGTGCATTCTTGTATATTTGTTTCTCATACAGAAAAAAATACTTGAGTCATACGTAGTTGATTGTGAACTAAAACAGCCACATGGAGGATATTCAATTTTAACTTTATTTTTACTCACTCGGCAAAACACTATAATCTAATATAAGTTGAACAGAGTGCAGTATCCTGGGTTTTGACCTAAAAAGGATATGATGATGTCAAGCACATTGATGCATATTTACTTGACTTTGTTTAAGCAACCTTCAAAAGGCAGCCCAATGTATGCTTTAGAGTATCTTTTCCGTGTTGCTACTTAATGCTATGCAACATGTGACTATCCAAACTATTTTTTAAAGTATTTTCATATCCGTAGACAGTGTTAATTATTTATTTTCACCTCCATTGCAGGTGAGCTGCTAAGAATTAATGATGATCTTAACAATGTCTTTATTCGGTATGATCGCTATGAGAGGTTTAGGCAAGCATCACAACCGCAGACTCAACAGGCAGCTCTTGTTGCTACTGCTGAGACAGTTCCACTGGAGCCCCCTCGACCTGTACCAACTGCCGCACCCATTTCCCCCCCTCGACCAGCTGTGAGTATACTCTTAGCCAGAACCTCCTCTTGTCTTTTTTTGCGATCCCACACCACTGATGAAAATCGCATCCAGTTGCATAATTTGCAAATTTCTGCACAATCTTACATAATTCTTATGTCAAATAAAATAATATAAGTCCATAAAAATGGTACAACCTTGTGACAGTTGTCTTTGTAGTGCTTTATAATGCAATTTTACAGCAATTCTTTGCCAAAGACATCTGGTAATAATATTTAAATATAATTAATTTTTTTGGCCCCAACAGATATATTATATAACTTATAAAATAAATATAACTTTTCCTTACATCACAAGACAAAAATAAAGTTTCATAACCCAAAGTATTGAGTAAGCACTAAGGGAAATAAGATACTTATTAAATGGCTTTTCTAGACAAGTCAGTCTTTTTAATTGTAATGTTAGTGTCATAAGTTATTAACCTAAAATTAAGCAGTCTAAGAATAGGAGTTATTAGTCTTCTCAGATAAATGTTAAATCTTAGTTCCAGGGTAACAGATCTTGAAGGGGACCTCAACAAAATTCTTGGTGCCTCCTCACTAGATTCCTTTTGTTCATTGCCTTTTCATGTAGCTGTATTTTGTTCACAACATTTGGATGAAAAACCATTGAATTGTACTTTGAAAGCCATCATCACAAGTTGAAAATACCCCAACTCATTCAGGCAACCATTTCTCTAAATTCACATGACCAGATACGAAATCCGTAGTCAGAGTTTTTAAAATGAATGCTTTTGCTAAAATTAAGAACTACAGACATGCTTGTAAGAATATGTCATTCTCCCTTAAGCCAACTAAAAAATGTTGTCTTCAATAGTTACCATTGCTGGAATCATTCCTCATCATTTTAGTATATTTGGTTCTGTATCTGTCAAATCACAATTTTATATTTGTATAGTAACTCCTTCTCTAACAAAACTTAACAGGCTTCAGTTTTACAACCATCGGTTGCTGCTCCACCAAGGTAAATATGATATTGAGTCAGTAGCATCTGTAACCAATACTATGTTGTGTGAAAAGAAAGGCTTGCCTAAAGTGTTCCAGAGTGATTTTTCTCATTAAGTGGTTGCAAACACCTGAATCGAAGCAACTGCACTGAGTTTCTTGGTTATATCCTTTTCGATGCTCTTTAATCAAAAGTAAACTGCACATAGTTGTATTTGTAAATGTAAGAACATTTAGTAAAGAAACAACAGCAGCCAAAGAGTAAAGCTATAAAACACACCCTCCAGATAGGACACAAAGTGTCTCTACATCCAAAAATTGAGTTTTTGTCAGGGTTGCCTGATTACTAGTAACTGAGTATTTCAATTTTTAAAAGATAAAGCACACAAAGTAACTTTAAATGTATTCGTTGATTAGGCAAGCATTTTTTATCGAGTAGGCAAGTGGATAACCACTTTTCTTGGATAAATTTTGTGTCTCAAAGTTTACAGTAAGTAAATAAGTGTATGAGTCAGTAAACACTGGTGAAACTTCCATTTGTGACATAGTTTGTTGAACCTAGTTCCTCCTGCCTTCTCACTTTCTGCATTTACTATTTATGTTCAGTGTTCCTGCTGCGGCTGATTCCCTGATCAGTTTTGATGAGGATAACACAAGCAATCAAGTAACCAGTCAGTCAGGTAAAGTTGTTGTATCATGGTTAAAACTTACCCCTATCCTTGACTCCATCATGAAATTATATACAAACTGCACATATTTTCTACTATTCCTCTTAAAAGTTAGATAACGCAATTTTCATTTTAGTGAACTATTTGGATCAAACAACTCTTATTTTAATTAATAGTAACTTTACTATAAAATTCAGCGATAGCTGTTTTTGATGACGTTTCAACATTGCCTAGCATTATTTTTAAGATGAAAGTGTTACGAATTTATATTGGTGTTTAAGTAGTGCAGTAAAACCAAGCTTAAAATGTATGAAATTCAAGAACACCTACATAAACTTCGTTTTGCCTTCCACAAATTTTTGACTTGAAAATGACGTTAGGCAACGTCAAAACGCCGTCACAAACATGCTATCACTGAATTTTATAGTAAAGTTAGTTAATTATCATAATTTTTTCCAACAGAACTTTTCTGTAATAAACCCATATCTGTTATCTTCGCACAAGAAAATTACTGTCCGTACAAGTAATTGAACCAGAAATCAGCTGGAGTTTATTATTTTCTTCTGCAACATGTTCTGATTGCAAGATTTGACCTCATTTATTGACTCTGTTGTTTTTTAATTTACTTCTTTTGACATACAGTAGGATGCCTCCAGCAAGTTCTGTAATGTAAACATATTTTGCTTGTGCTTTTCTCAGAACTGTTTACTTTTGCATTTTTGTGTTTTTTTTCTTCAAAAAAATGTTGTCAAATTCCAAGGTTCTTAATATTTGGTTATTCACAAAACTAATGATGTCCTCTTGTGTGTGACAACAGTTGCTGATGCCCCGACTGTTCATAGAGCACAACCCCAGATGGCTGAACCACCTACACAGGAAGATGAGTTTGACATGTTTGCACAGTCCCGAAGTAGCAACATGGAGGAAAGCAGAAGAACGTAAGTTGTGCCTGTAACACCAAAATAAAGAACAGTATTTTAAAAACAGCATGAATGCAAGTTTTGGTTGGGTGTAACTAGAGATGCAAAACGTTTTTGAGAAAGATTAAAACAAGATCTTTAATTAAGGGGCCTTTGCTTTGGAATCCCTTGACCTTCAAAATCACAACCCACGCCCTTTAACACCACAAGAGGTTGGGTTCGTGAATTCCATGACCTTTAACACAACTGGAAAGTGAGTTCTGGAATTCCATGACCTCCAACATCACAGGAGAGTGGGCTTTGGAATCCTATTACTTTAACAATGCAAGAGAGTGGGTTCTTCAATCCCATGACCTTCAGTTTCACATTAGGATGCGATTTAAAAGCCTATGGTCTTCATAAGAGTGAGTTCTTAAACTTCAGCATCAAAAGAGAGCATGTTCTTGATTCCATGAAAATTCAGCATCATAAGAGTATAAGTTCTGGAATCCTTTGGCTTTCAATGACATAAGAGGGTTATTTCTGAAAATCTATGACCTTCAAACATCTGAAAACCACAAGAGGTTGAGTTTTGAGATCACATAACTTTGAATATGACATTGGAAGTGGTTTCTAGATCTGGAATCTCGTGATTTTTCGTTATCACTGCATGTGTGTGTGTTGGGGGGGGGGATCTCTTGCAATTAAAGCCACAATACAGTAGGTGAGTTCTGGGTTCTTGAATCTCATGACATCATGACAAGAAGAGTGGATTCTTAGGCCCCATGACCAGGATGTTCTTTTAATGGTTCTTGTAAACCTCCATTGGTTTAATTGTATCCATAGTGAAGCATGATTGTTTGTAATGCAAGATGTTTGTCTTGAAAAATGAAGGGGTGTCTGTTGATTTTGAGACTAACTCGCATTCCCATCAAACAGTGGGTCATCATACAGCGATAACCTGCAACCATTTGATCGGACCATATCTAGTGCCATGAGTGTGTCTGGTAATCGACAAGATAATGCATCCAAACCTGCAGCAGAAGGAAAGCCGGTTAGTGTACCATCTGCTCAACATTTTTGCCCTTGATTAGTATTTCCTGTAATTGTTTGATGAATTTCGTACTGAAAATTTCATTTTTTCCCTCCAAACCGTTAACGATGAGAAGACCTCTGTGGCCATGTTGTTAAAAGACAAATTAGCCTTGACTTATATTAGAGTTAAGTTTTTAATCCATGCTTGTATCCTTCTTATGATCTGTTGACTGTCTTGGCCTTAAAATTACCGGTGAACATGTTTTTATTGTTTGCAATGCTTAGCACAATTAAATTTCATTGTAAAGATATAAATTTTTGAGTTTTCTTTAACCCGTTGTTAGAATTATCAGGCTATTGTTGTCAGAGCCCAGATATTTAGAAATATGTTGTAGTACTTATCTATTTACTGACTCAAATTAACCCTAGCAGTGTCATGTTTAGGTATTAATTATAATTGTACTGTTAGTTGAATCGATCAGTGTATTTTAATGTATAGGTTCTCCTTAGTTCATTTGTGTGTTTGTAAGAAAAGGGACACAGGCAAAGACCCAAAGTAAGAATTTTTTTGAGACATATATAGATGCCAAGACATGTATAGATTTTACAGTTAATACCTTTGTGTGTTTTCCTTTGTTTTTCTTTCTTGTATGGCTGTTGACATGTCTTGGTGATGTATCTACAGGCTCCAAGGTGAGTTTCAGAGATTGTATTAGTTTTGTAGTGTTTCTGTGTACCACATAAGTAGGTCTATCAAGACCATCAAATAATCTGTCAACTACGGAACCTTGAGAAATTCCTAACCTAAACCTTAGTTACTTAGTAAAATTGTTCAGCTGTCTCGCAATATGAGTAGTTCAGGACCGTGACGTTTCGACTGTGTACTTCTAGTCTTCTTTAGGCGATGTTGGGACTGTGATCTTGTTCGTGCGTTTCACAACGCGCCGATCCGACGGCCTATTTAAACGAACAACATCACAGTCAACACATCGCCTTAAGAAGACTGGCAGCAAGCAATCGAAACGTCGCAGTCCTCAATAGAGAGTTTAAGCAACGAGGACGGCAACGCCGACGACAACGGCAGAGAACAATAGTGAGTACAATAGCTGCACGTTGGAATGCACCGTGCGGGCCACCCGCATGCTGTCTTGAAAATTACAACGTGAAAAGCTTTATTTTGGAGTTCTTGCGACTACGGGAACGATAAACAGAAAATTTTCTCAATCTTCTTTTATCTTTGTGCAGGGAGCTTTTTTCTTTTTCTGTTCACAAAGCGTCACTAGGACGAAAGAGAGGGCAAACGAGTCAAACATGGTCGAAAAAGGAAAGCAACAAATGGGTTTTTTGAAGTCGCCGTCATCAATGTTGCCGTCCTCACGGGGACTGGTAACTGGTGACGTAGCAACAGTGAATTATGTGGTTTTTGTTTAAAAAAATTCATTTCTGTTCAAAAATGTCATAAGATTTTTATTTCAAACAATTTTAAGGGAATAACTTATTGATTAAAGTTATAACAATGTGACTATTGTATACCCAGAATTGAATTTTTTGAGATAGAAAGATTGTCTCTGCTTCATGCCTCGTGCTACGTCTATGCCTCCTGCTACGTCATCATTGCACGTTTCAAGTCTAAAAAATGTAACAGGAACGGCGAGAAAAAGTTTTATTTGCAAAAATTACTATTATTAAAGGGTTCAACTTTCCATCTAGAACTTAAAAAAATAAGCTTGATAGGGACTTTAAGCTCCCTAGCTAATGACTCTCATCGTGAGACAGGTGAACAATTTTACTAAGTATCTTCAACTATGACAAATAAATCTCTACCTTAGTCGGTTCAACCTATTTTGCTGTAACGTCTTGAATTTTAACACGACAAGGGACTGTTTCACAGTGCTCGGTCACAAGCGCTGCTACACATGTTTGCACAGCAGCTCCAACCTTCATTCTCACCATTCTCTGCTCTTTTTGTCAAAGCTTCATAGATTAGTAGAGGCTTGAATCTTTCTTCAAATCTCGCGTTGTTTTGAAAAATAAATATTACTAAAGTTCAAACTCATCTAAACACTAATGGAGAGAAAAAATTCATTGAACCAACTGCAACTAGTTAATCTGAAGTTAAAAAACAGTTTTACTCAGTGAGTCTGACTAAGAATTATTTTCATTTTTTTAAAAAAAATTTTTCGACAATTGAATATTGACAATCATCGTGTCTGTATATGATTGAGACAATACCTTAACAAATCCGTAACTGGGTAACTTGTCATAATATTAATGGTTAATTTCCTGGCGTGTTGATGCAATAAATCAAGCCAAAATAATAATCTCAAAAGTTACTTCCAAATTTAAGGTATCAGAAGTCAGTTATTTAGCTTTGTATAAAGTTTTTTGGATAGTTTTTGTCTTAAACCTTTTCAACCTTAAAAAACAAGTATGTACCCAGGAACTCTGGATTCTTCCAAACTTGAGTCAGTGTTCTAGAGTGGATAGTTTAAGTTTAAAGGTAAAAGTTCGTGCAAAAAAGTCCCTTTTAATAAACAGTAGAATTAATTTTGAGGGGTTTTTGAATTCTACTTTCAATGGTACCGACTTGCCAGTTTTGAATACGGATTAAATTAATTTCAGGGATTTAGTTTCTTAAGTTTTTTCTTTTTCTATCTACTGTCCATTCTCCCTGTTCGTGCCTTCTAACAATATTACGTCATCATTCACTTGCTAATGTTGCGTCATAGGCCAACCACAGCTCAGACAGGAAATCGACAAGAAGTGTAATTATTATTGTTTCTTACTTTCATTCATTCATTTTATTGGTTGTTTTTATGTATATTGTTTACTGGTTGATTTGCTTACAAAACTGATGTACATTTTATATTGTTTCTGGTATCTTTATCTTTTTGTATTAGGAATTCTCTGTTGTATGACATTCTTTGTCTCAAACAAAACTTTTACTAAGTCTATGTCCATACAGATTTAATAATTCTGTGCATATAACTAACGCCAAGCAATTTATTTCGATCAGTTTTGCGGTTTGAATTTCCTGCACGCCGCCATTTTGAAATTTTGGCGTTACTTGGTTGCAGTGCCAGTCTCCACCCTCGATGAATACAATCGCGATGAACGAGAGGGGGTCTGGCACTGCAACCAAGTCACAATTCAAAATGACGGCGTGCGTTTAATTCAAACAGTAAAACCTATCAAAATAAATTGCTGGCGTTAGTTATATGCACAGAACTATCAAACTTGTGCTGCTGATAAGGACATAGACTTAATAAAAGTTTTAAGAATGGACACACACTTAATAAAAGTTTTATTTGAGATCAACAATGTTGTACAGTGAAAAATTCCTTTAAGTGTTTACAAATTCTTTATGACTCCACTCAGTCAACTAACCCTTGGTAATGTTCTGTTCCAGTCATTTGTTACTTCAAATGGTTTCTTGTTTTAAATTGTTTGTCGTTATGTTTTTTGTTACTTTTGTTAATTCTTATCTTCCAGCATTAAGTCTAGATATGTCTATCAAAATAACCTCTATTTTGTACTTTTTTTGTGCTTCTTCGTTTAAGTACATTTATGCGTCAATAACACAATTTTTATAATTTTTTTGTCGCTGCTCATAATGAATTCTGTTATCAAGTAAAATTCCTTAATGCTTTATAACGTCAACTTCTAAAAGTTCCATGTCGCGAAGAAGTAAATTTTTCAGCCTTTGGTTAATCGTTTACATCAGTAGATTAACTATAATTGTACTACTCTCCTCTGATACGGCTGTTAAAGTTATCTTTGTTATGGATATTATCAATAAAACTAGTATTTATTATACTCATCAACGTAAAATAAGTCGAAAGTATTTTAGGATGTTTTAAGAATGGACAATACAATGGTGTATTGAAACGTGTAACATCAGAATGGAAAGAAACCTGATACTCCAACTTAGAAGGGGCGGGATTGCTCACCGGAGAAACCCAGCTTAGCCCATTAATGGTACTAAAGTGGTCATAACTTCTAAAGGCTAACCTTTTGTTCTTAAAACATGTATTTTTTTTCATTTCTAGTTTCCTGTTCCTCAGACCTTTAGCATTTGTTAGTTCACAAAGTATAATTTAGTTCCTGTGAAACAAGGAAGAAACTTCCCCCAAAGTTCCATGTTATTACAGACGTAAAATACCCTAAGTCGTACCAAATTCATGGATTCAAACAGAAGGCAGCTTGGGCGTGACCCTCCTCCGTTAAAAATATTTCATAATATGGAATATCTCACACTTATGCCAATATGAGTGGTCATGTTGCACTTGAATTTGGTTTTAAGGGGAGAGACAAGAAGAACTAAATTAAAATTATATACATGTCTGTATATTAAGTTTTAACAGGCATCCATTTAAACTAACACAACCTGACTAAATATCGCTTATAAAAATGAATAAATAAACGAATAAATAAATAAATAAGAAGAGAGAAACCCACAAGGATGTCGGCATACCTGAATGATACATTTGTCTTGTTAGAAAAAGCACTAGATAGCGCTGTCTCGGTAACCGGGTAAAATGTGGCTTTTTAGGATTAACACCAAATCCAAATGGCTGTTGGAACTCTAGCGTGTCAGCCAAACGTGGACTATTTAGTATTTGCTGAAACATTGTGACTTGTTTGATGTACTTTTTATGCTTAGCAGGGTCAATTCTAGATGTTAAGTTGTTTCTCTTACATCCCACAGCGCTATCGAATCCGTTGAGACGTGGCTCCAGGACACGAATCTGGTACAGCATTTTTAAAGTTCTTTTTATTTTCAAAATAATTTTTACTTTATCACTACGACGAAAGTCCCTCACACGTGTGTCGATTTTCCTTCCGACCACTGGAGAATTTTAGTCGTGCAAAAGACTATAAACTCTTATTTTGAGAAGGCGACACCGAAAAGTATTGACGGCAGGCTGTGAGAAGTAGATTCCGTACGGCGGAGTCGCTCAACGACGTATAACTCCCGTATTACTCGTTTTTTGGCAATGCCAAGATGTACATTCCAGGGCCGTACTGTGCAAGAAACTTGAAACGTTTAAAAGTATTTAACAACCGCGATATGAGGAGTACGAACTTTGGCTAGCGTTTTCACATTTCAAGTTATAAGATTGAAAAATATTCTTACCGTTAGCCAGTTAAGAATGTACGACCTGAAACAAAGAACTTCGTTATCAATTTTAAAACGACTAGAACTTGTAACCTTAACCTGAAAGACAATATATCAAAACTATAAGTGCCTTCGTTAAAATACCTATGAAGAGAAAAAATGTATTACTTCAGTGGATAGACCTTGCTAAATAAGGAATAGCGGCGAAAAAATTTTGACGGAATCTTCTACGGTTTTTGAGATATTAACATTTAAAGTTCTTAACTGACGAAGTCATGTGCGGTTCGGACAAATTTGCATTTTATTTAAATCTGCTGCCAATTTATAACCTTTGAATAAATTTGCACCAAACCTGCACCGATAATATATCTATCTCGAGATACATCAACAGCCCGAGCTTGAAACTGATGACGTCTGTATGAGACTGTTCGAAACTGGTGACG